>JARYGA010060926.1:59209-128165 GCA_030545235.1 Helianthus tuberosus
CCATGTCAAGAATAACAAAATCCACGGGGAAAACAAATTTATCGATTTTTACATGCATGTTTTCCACAAATCCACGCGGATACTTGATTGAACGGTCTGCCAACGGAATGCTCATCCTAGTAGGTGACGGCTCACCCAGATCCAGTTTAGTAAAAACCTTATATGGCATAAGGTTGATACTCGCTCCCAAGTCAGCCAATGCATGGCTAACGGACATGTTTCCAATCAAACACGGGAGCGTAAAACTACCCGGATCTCCCATTTTCGTGGGCAGATGGTTTTGTAGAACGGCAGAACAAGTTTCATTCATCACCACACATGATATATCCTCGAGCTTCTGTTTATTTGAGAGGATGTCCTTAAGGAATTTCGCATACTTTGGCATCTGGGCCAAGGCTTCAAAAAACGGTATATTAATGTGTAGTTGCTTAAATAACTCAAGGAACTTACCGTATTGTTCTTCATTCTTCTGTTTCTTCAGCCTGCCTGGATAAGGTACTGTTGGAGTGTAATCTTTGACCGGCTCCTGGACTTGTGCTGTACTTGCTGGGCGTAGCCTGGCTTGCACCTCGTCTGGTGTGTCAGTCGGGACCGCTTCAGTGATCGGTGATGAGTCCTATATGACGAGTCCGGTAGTTTTTCCACTCCTGGTCATGATCGCATTCACATGCCCACCCGGGTTTGGTTCTGTATTTCCTGGAAGACCGCCCGGGGGTCTTTTTGACATCATCTGCGCCAGCTGACCAACCTGATTCTCGATATTTTGAATCGAGGCCTTATGACTCCTCATTTCCCCCTCATGAGAAAGAAAACGATCCTCGCTCTGTTGGTAGCGTTTTTCAGCCAACTGATTCGCACTCGAGGAGCTAGTAAGAAGCTGAGCCATCATGTCCTCCAGCTTGGAACTAGACTGAGGGGCCTGCTGCTGGGAACTACTCCCAGTGCCCTGATTCTGATACGAATATGGACGCTGCTGGTAAGGTTGGTTGTATTGCTGGAACTGCTAACCCTGACCTTGTTGTGGCGCTGGAGCACGCTGAGTAAATCCCAAAGGATTTTGATTGCCTGTGTTCGCTCGCCACCCAAAATTTGGATGATTTCTCTAACCGGGATTATATGTGTTGCTGTACGGGTTGTTCTGCGGCCTCACCTGATTACTCACGAAATCTACTTCTTCGTGGCCCTCATATACTACTCCCTGAAAGCTACCAGGTTCATGTGACACTCCACACTGGTCACATCCCGCGCCAGCCTGCGCAACTATCTGGGACCTGTCGAATTTTGATGCAAGAGCTGAGATTTATGTAGTAATGGCCGTATAGTCGTCTACAGCATGAACTCCTGCGCGGGGTGCTGATGATGTAGCCCGGCCTCTATCTCCTTCGCGACGCGAGCTAGACTTCAACGCAACTTTCTCAATGATATTATAAGCCTCATTTGGCGTCTTCGTTCCAAGATCGCCTCCTGCATTCATGTCTAATCGCTCCTGCGTATTGTAGCTAAGCCCTTGATAGAATGTCAAGACCAGCTGTCTCTTGGAGAAGCCATGATAGGGAACATCAAGCAACAGATCCTTAAATCTCTCCCAAGCCGTGTGCAACGACTCTCCCTCATCTTGGCGAAAGGTCACAACCCGATTTCTTAACTTGGTTGTCTTCTCAGGTGGAAAATATTTTTTGCATAAACAACTCCGCCAACCCATTCCAGGTCCTGATGGACCCTGCTGGTAGTGACATAAGCCAAGCTCTGGCTTTGTCACGCAATGAGAATGGAAACAACCGCAACCTAACAGCATCCTCCGAAACATCTCTAATCTTGAACGTGGAACAAACTTCGAGAAAAGCCGCTATATGTCGTCCGGGATCCTCATGCTCACACCCGTTAAACTGCACCGAATTCTGCACCATATTAATAATACTAGATTTAATTTCAAAAACAGGTGCATCTATAGTAGGTCGTAGGATACTCGGCTCCAGGCCTGCCGCTCCAGGCTTATTTGATTCATTCAAAGGTCGCTCATCGTCCGCCATGATTGCGTTTCCTGCTGCCCCTGAGCCCTCGGCTTCAGCGGGTACCACCTGCTCCAGCTCACCAGCTGCGTGCAGTAGCCCAACCGCACGCCCTCTCGCACGAAGACGTCTCCTTAGATCACGCTCGGGTTCGTCTGACGGTTCAACAACTTCTGGAGCGGGGGTCGAGAACATCAACCTGCAAACGAAAGATTGACACAATGAATATTTTATTAATATAATAATGCTGTTTTTTTTTAAGAAACAAAATATTATTTAAAATGGGCTGAAAATTTTATAAAAATCCGAAAATAGGCCCGAAATTTTATAAAAATCAACACAATAAAAAAATAATCGAATCGGCTAGTATAAAAATGATTTTTAGGAGCCGAAAATTCAAAGAATAAATAAATAATAAATTCGGATTAAATAAATAAATAAATGGAATAAAAATTTACAAGTGTACAAAATATTCAAGAAAACGAATAAATCGAATTAAAAGCAAGAAATATTAACAAATAAATAAACAAATAAATAATCAAGAAAGTATACACAAATATTAACAAATATATACACCGATAAAACAATGACTCGGGTCGTTCCTAAAGCTCGCCATTTCCCCGGCAACGGTGCCAAAAACTTGACGTGTGCGTACATATACATAATATTGCAATGAAATTACACACGATTTGGTTTTAAATTTATAAAAGTGATTATTACTTTAACATCAAAACACACACGAAAGTGGCAAGTGTACCCCGTCATATATGTAGTAAAGTATCGGTAAGAACCAAGTATCGATCCAAGGAAATGGGCGGAGGAATAATACTAGACCTTTGTCATTAAATTAACGGAAGAAAGATAAGTTTTGTGATTTTTAATAAACTAAAGTAAGCATAAACAACTATTATAAAAACATAATAGATTTCAAATATGAAAATAGATAAATAGCCTTGCTTAATACACAACCAAAGCATGTCAACTAAGTCGGTTTTGGCACTAGAAGCATTCGATCAATTCTCCAATTTCAAAACAATTAGTATCCCTTTCGGAAATCCTAACATGACAATCATTCGGAAAGCTAAAATGATAAACACACTTTAACCACCTAAAATTGTTCTTTAACGTGCAATTGATAAATGTCTATGAAAATCTCTTAAAAATAAGTTAGTCATCCGTTAGGAGTTTTCTAACCTCACTTAATCAAGGAAAGCGACACCGATAAACACAATGCAACCACCGAGTTCATTTTACAAATCTTACACATAAATTCACCAAGATAGCAATTTTGGCATAAACTACTAACTAAGCTAACAAATCATGGTAAGAATTTATAACGACACCATTTAACCCGTTAAGGTCCTTACGTGATGGCAAGCTTTCTTGATTAACAATAATTACATTTTATTAAATCACTAACCATTTCTAGTATCATGATGCACACATTTTAACCAAGCTAAACAACTTAACCAAGTTTAAAGTTTACTAATACATGATTAATTAAGCTTCATCTTGAAATTATCTCAACTAACCATACATTAATCATCCAACACAATTACTTATAATCAAGAAATCAATATCAATAACAAGGTTGCAAACTAATCATCAAAGATTAACATAGAAAATACTTCCAAATGTCATTACAAACAAAGATTAACATACTAATGGTTATAATCAAGCAAGGGATTGTTGTGTTTTTGCCCGAAGGCTACAATAATACATAAACATTAATCTAAATGCTTGAAAGATTAAGAAAATCATGGAAAGATTAGAAAACCAAACCATAAACAAGCATAAGATTAAGAATCTGGAAGATAACGAAGCTAATCGGCACAATATGGCTTGAATCCGGGTGAAAGCAGAAGCCTCCGGAGCCTGAAAATTGCCAGAATCGCTTCCAAAATGTCCAGAGTTACGAGCAGAATGTTTCTGCAAGTTTTTATATAATTTCGGTCTCGCACAGTCGTGCGTCCTGTCGCACGACCGTTCACTTTATGAATTATTAGAGGTATGGTGCACCATACTGCATGACGTCATCATATCTTGACCGGTCTTCGGTCTCGCACGACCGTTCTTCCTGAGGCACGACCGTTTGTTTCCGGGTTCTTGTTGCACGGACAACAGCACTGGTCGTTCAGTTCCGGGGTTTGGCTGGTCATCGAATCCGCACGGGGTGCAACCAACCGCACGTCCGTGCGTCACCGGGATTGCCTTGCACGCCAAGTCACACCCTCGTTCATTGCCGGACTGGACTGCATTAGTCGGAGATGCACGGTCGTTCATTAGGTCGCACGACCGTTCCACTTGCCCAGGTCAGAATTCTCACAGAATGTTCGCAGCTTCGTCGTTTTGTCCAGAAAGTCCTCGTTTTCACTATCATCTTGTCTGGTATGCTGTTTTAGGCCTGTAAACAAAAGTATACATGATTAAGTATCCGAATGACGGTTTTACGGCCGAAAACGCATAAAATGGGGATAAAATGGGGGACTAAAATATGTGTAAATTAGCGAATATCAGTATTGTTGAAGGTCTCACCCTAGAAGGGTGTGGCACGCTTTGGGAAGCGTGGGAAGTTGAACCCCAGATACATTGGTCCATTCAGAATCCTGGAACGGATTGGTCTCGTAGCATACAAGTTGGATTTACCCGCGGAGCTAAATGGCGTTTACGATACATTTCATGTATCAAATTTGAAAAAAGAGTCCAACTCAAGAAACAATGGTCATTCCTGCTGACGAAGTTCATGTTGACGACACACTCCACTTTATTGAAGAACCAGTTGAGGTTACGGATTGGAAGGTTAACAAAACACGCAGGAGTAGTGTCAAACTCGTCAAGGTTTGATGGAATGCACGACACGACCCAGAATTCACATGGGAACGTGAGGTTAGAATGAAGGAAAAATACCCACATTTGTTCTCCAAGACCCCTGCAACTAGAAGCAGAACTTAAAATTTCGGGACGAAATTTTCTTAACGGGGGGAGAATGTGACAACCCTCATAATTATAGGTATCCGTACAATTAATTAATATTAATTACGTGCTTAATAACTGTGCTTGATTACAACTGATGACGTAAACTGCTTTCTGATTTCTGTATCATACATACATATGCATCACATTTCTTACTGTCACTCCATTCATTACATAGAAACTTTAGTGACATACTTGATGCACAAAGCACAGTTAGCACAATGAGCGGATAAATCAGAAATATACTGACAGTGCCAGTACATGGACAGACAGTGTTTTGAGACCCAGTATGGGCCAGGGACAAGGTACTACACCAGTATGGTGTGTAGGGAAGTGAGGACCATAAAACTGCGTCACTAGGTGATAGTTTGAGTGCCGGGAAGTGCCTAAAACACAATTAAGTGCAGAATTCTGCATTTTCAGCAAAAATTCAGCATTTTAACCTGCTAGTAAGATGCAGAAAATTGACTAAATGGTCCTGAATGCTTTCCTAAGTGTCGGGAATTAAAAGTCTTACAAAAAGACACATAAAGGACACTATACGGAATAACTAAGCACTTTAACGGAACGGTATCTAACCGAATAACCGGACATTACCCGGAACACCAAAATTTTGCCAAACACATTGTTTAATTATTTCTTGGCTAGTTATAATCCCCGAACACCATACCACCCACTAAAATATCTAGTAAACTAACTAAACTAAATATACACTTGAAATTGAACTACCATTTACCTACTAACCATCAAGTTCTTACAATTAACCCCCCCCCCCCCCCCATACCCATTTTCGGTCACAAGAGGACCCACCCACTCAAGATTTGTTGATTATTTTAATTGATATCTTGCTTGTGTATTTGAACAAAATATAAGATGTAAGATTATAAGTATGACCCTTATCTTTGCAAGATCATTCTATATCATTCCATATCTTCACAAAGATTACACCATCTCCCTCACCATATCTCCCTCTCCTCTCGGCTCACTCTAACCGCCACCACCACCACCACCACCTTATCACCACCTTATTCATCCATTTTTAAGCTTCATTCAAGCACTAGAAGGTGATTAAAGGAGCTTGTAGCCTGTGGATCATCAATGAGCTTGTAGCTTGTGGATCATCAAGGAGCTTCATACATTGCTTTCATCCACCATCTTCTTCATCATTTTCTCTTGAGATCTTCCCTAGCTTTAAGCTAGTTGTAAGACTTCTTTGAACTCTTGTTTACTTCTATTTTGAGTAGTTAAAAGATATAGTATGTTGAAATTTACAAGAACACTAAAAGGTTTAAATAAGAAACATGAACATAAAGCTTTACATAAAGATGAAACATAATGAAATATTGTTAGTAGGATGTTGTTGTGATTCTGTTGTTGATTTCTTATTGATTCTTGGTTATGTGATGTTAATCACCATATGGAACTTGTTAAATGATGTTTAGAAACATGATTTAACAAGATTAGGAGGTGATTATGTGTTACATGAAATAATCATCTTCTAGTTAAATATGAACTTGATAAAAATGATTCTTGAAATATAGTGAACAAAATGAGTTGGTGATCATGTGGATCCAAGATTTACAAGAGACTTTTCTAAGCGAACCAAGTTCAAGAGTCGGTTTTAAAAAGATCATGACTTTTACATACACTTACCCAATTTTTTTTAAATCAAATAAGTGTAAGAGTGCTAGTAAATCAAGAAGATTTGGCAAATAAATATTTTTGTAAAATAAGTTCACAAGTTGTGAACATCTAGAAATCCAGAGAATGAGCTTTTAACAAAAGTAAACACACTTCGGAAGGTAACTAAGGCCACTAAACGTTTTACCAAATTACTACGCGTTTTTGTGATATATCAAGTTCATGATTAATATGTAACGCATATAGTTTTTGCTCTTGGTGATGTAAAGTTGTTTAAAGATTGATTGTTGATGATTATTGTGATTATTTTGAAAAGAAAATGATATGCTTATTAGCATGGACTCCTCCATTTACAAAGAAAACTCTGGCGAAATTTTCTAAAAATTCCAACACTTAGAAATTATTTTCTAACAAGTGTTTGCAAATGTGTTTTAACTTTGTCTTCCAAAATGAACTTCGCCATAGGCTTTGTTACAAAAATACAAAGTATCGGAGGTTGATTTTTACAAGTAAAATGGATAAATATATATTTAGAGTATATATTTCATACTAATACGCTTGTGTGAATATTTGAATACGTTGTGGAATAGTTATATTATTTTAGGGTAAAATAATATAACTTGGCATTTACCGAGAACTTACATTTCCAAAATAATACCAAAATCTCACGGAACGAATATTTAAGTTACACACTTGATATTGTGAAATCGCACGCTAAAATTTAACTTATGAAATATTCCGGAAAATACTTTTACAAACATATTTTGGTAAATATTGCTTTGGATACAAGAAGTGAAAATATATATTATTTTTTGGAAAAAGGTGTATATTTTGGAATACATTATTTTTGACAAATAAGTTATATATTATTTCGGAATCACAAAAATACATGTATAAAATACCCCCATCATTGGGAAGGAAATACGCACGTAAAATACTTGAGAAGTTTGAATACAAAATAGTTGTCTAACTATTATTTCAAGACCTAAAAATATAATGTAAGTTAAAATAATTATTATTATTTTAACAAGAAGTTATAACTTGGAATAATCTCGAAGAAACGTAACTCAAAAACATTAATATTAAACTAAGGCACGGCCCGTTCGTCTAATAGACATTAGTACGTTGTAGGTCATCGTGTAGCTGACCGAGCTTGAATTACGAGCAGGAGACGCACTACAGTGAGTTCATGTCCCCCTTTTCCTTAAACTGTTTTGTTTACTTACTTCGGGGATGAAATACATGTTACAAAGGGATACTTACATTACTATTGGTATGATTAGCCTAGGAAAGAACCATAGATCATGTGATAGGGTAGGCGGATACTTGGGACCATTAATCCTCGTTGTAGGACCGAGGGGCATGAGTGATAGATCTATTTGGGTGTAGCGAGCCCATACCCATGAGGCCGGGGCGACCCATAGAGGTGAACGATGTCTTCCAGCCGGGAGCCCGGTACAAATTTGCTAGGTTTGAGTCTTCCTACACTGTCACACATATCAGTGGCCTTGCAAAGCATTGGTGATCTTTTCCTTGTTTGCAATCATACCGGGACATTCATACTTACAATGTTTACAAAGGTTTATACATACTCACATACACATGAACTCGCTCAACTTTTTGTTGATTTTTCAAACTACATGTATTTCAGGGAATTAATCGGATCTGGCAAGTGATGCATGTTAGTCAAGCTGCGTACTAAATAAAGATGTCATCCAAGGTTGTAGGGTTTGGGAGGTGTGACCTCTTCCTGGACGGGTTACATGTCTCCAAACCCCGTTTTTACTTAAAGTCTTTCGTTGAGTCGTATGAACTCGGTTAAACATTTTCATGGTTTGTAATTTATTTTGGTATCAACGTTTTCAAGACAAGTATGTATGATATTTTCTAAGACTTAATTAATGGATGAACATCTTCTGTTTTTATCATATAGCATTGTAATGATTGTTGCTATGGTATTAAGAAGTCACACCAAATAAACCCACGCTTCCGCAAAAGCCAGGGATTGACATATTGTGACGCTTCTAAATTAGGTTATGGATGTGTATTAATGCAACACCAAAAGGTTATAGCTTATGCATCTAGACAACTTAAGAATCATGAAGAGAGTTACTCAACCCATGATCTAGAGTTAGGAGCAATAATATTTTCCCTTAAGATTTGGAGACATTACCTTTATGGTAGTAAGTTTACCATATTCACTGATCATAAGAGTTTAAGGTATATTTTCAAGCAAAAGGAGTTGAATATGAGACAAAGACGCTGGATGGAAATGCTTAGTGACTATGATTGTGATATCCAGTATCACGAAGGAAAATCAAATGTAGTGGCAGATGCTTTAAGCCGAAAGTATCATGAAAAGCCAAAAAGGGTACGTTCTCTTAAATTAAATCTGCAAGTAGATTTAAATGATCAGATAAGAGAAGCACAAGAATCAGTAATCATGGAAGATACTGAAAAATTAAAAGGTATGCTAAAAGAATTAGAACAAGGAGCAGATGGAATTTGGAGATTCCATGAAAAGAGAATGTGGGTACCTAAATTAGGAAACCTGCGTCATCGTATATTAGAATAAGCCCATAAGTCTAAGTATACGATGCATCCAAGAAATGATAAAATGTACCAAGATTTAGAAAGAATTTTTGGTGGATAGGAATGAAAAAGGACATAGCAGCCTATGTTTCTAAATGTTTAACATGTTCACAAGTCAAAGCTGAACACCAGAAACCCTCAGGTCTATTACAACAATTAGAAATGCCGGTGTGGAAATGGGAATTAATAACAATGGATTTTGTTACTAAATTACCCAAAACAAAGAAAGGCAATGATACAATCTGGGTGATTGTAGATAGGCTAACCAGTCAGCTCATTTTCTACCAATGAAAGAAACTTTCAGTATGGAACAATTAGCCAAATTGTATGTAAATGAAATTGTTTCTTTACATGGAATTCCTTTATCAATTGTTTCTGATAGGGATAGCTGATTTACCTCTCATTTTTGGTCAAGTTTTCAAAAGGAAATGGGAACCAAGTTAAATTTGAGCATGGCTTATCATCCTCAAATGGATGGACAAAGTGAAAGGACAATTCAGACAATGGAGGACATGCTTAGAGCTTGTGTAATTGATTTCGGAGGTAATTGGGACGATCACTTACCTTTAATAGAATTTTCTTATAATAATAGTTATCACACAAGTATCAATGCTGCACCATTCGAAGCACTTTATGGACGAAAGTGCCGAACCCCAGTCTGTTGGGCAGAAATTGGGGAAAAGCAACTATCAGGACCTGAGATAGTACAAGAAACAACTGACAAGATTATTCAAGTCAAGGAACGATTGAAAGCAGCACGTGATCGACAGAAAAGTTATGCCGATAACCGACGCAAGCCATTGGAATTTCAAGTAGGAGATAAAGTATTATTAAAGGTCTCTCCTTGGAAAGGAGTAGTAAGATTCATCAAATGGGGAAAGCTAAGTCCCAGGTATATTGGACCTTTTGAGATTATTAGAAGAATAGGACCTGTAGCCTATTGACGTGTGCGTATATATACATAATTTTGCAATGAATTTACACACGATTTGGTTTTAAATTTATAAAAGTGATTATTACTTTTACATCAAAACACACACGAAAGAGGCAAGTGTACCCCGTCATATACGTAGTAAAGTATAGGTAAGAACCAAGTATCGATCCAAGGAAATGGGCGGAGAAATAATACTAGACCTTTGTCACTAAATTACCGGTAAAAAGATAAGTTTTGTGATTTTTATAAACTAAAGTAAGCATAAACAAAAGCATAATAAAAACATAATAGATAGTAGATAAAAAGCCTTGCTTAATACACAACCACAGCATGCCAACTCAGTCAGTTTTGGCACTAGAAGCATTCGGTCAATATTCCAATTTTAGACAATTAGTATCCCTTTCGGGAATCCTAACATGACAATCATTCGGAAAGTTAAAACGATAAACACACTTTAACCACCTAAAATTGTTCATTAACGTGCAATTGATAAATGTCTATGAAAATCTCTTAAAAATAAGTTAGTCATCCGTTAGGAGTTTTCTAACCGCACTTAACAAGGAAAGCGACACCGATAAACACAATGCAACCACCAACTGTCAAGCATAAACTAGATTAAAGCACAACCGAGTTCATTTTACAAATCTTGCACAATAATTCACCAAGATAGCAATTTTGGCCTAAACTACTAACTAAGCTAACAAATCATGGCAAGAATTTATAACGACACCATCTAACCCGTTAAGGTCCTTACGTGACGGCAAGCTCTCTTGATTAACAATAATTACATTTTATTAAATCACTAATCATTTCTAATATCATGATGCATACATTTAAACCAAGCTAAACTAGTTAACCAAGTTCAAAGTTTACTAATACAAGATTAAATAAGCTTCATTTTTCAACTATCTTAACTAACCAAGCATCAATCATCCAACATAATTACTTATAATCAAGAAATCAATATCAATAACAAGGTTGCACACTAATCATCAAAGATTAACATAGAAAATACTTCAAATGTCATTACAAACAAAGTTTAACATACTAATGGCTATAATCTAGCAAGGGATTGTTGTGTTTTTGCCCAAAGGCTACAATAATACATAAACAATAATCTAAGTACTTGAAAGATTAACAAAATCATGGAAAGATTAGAAAATCAAACCATAAACAAGTACTAGACTAAGGATCCGGGTAGTAATCGAGCTAAACGAGACAATGTGGCTTGAATCCGGGTGAAAGCTAATGCCTCCGGAGCCTGAAAATCGCCTGTGAAGCTCTCCAAAAATCCAGAATATCGAACAGAAGGTTTCCGTTCTGTTTTTATATTTTTCGCTGTCGCACGGTCGTTCTCCATATGGCACGACCGTGCACTTTAAACAATTATTGGGCATGGGTCACCAAACTGCATGACGTCAGCAGATCTTTGACCGGATACGATATCGCACGACCGTTCTTCGTGTGGAACGGTCGTTCAGTTCCGGGTTACTTGTTACACGCCGAGTCGCACAGGTCGTTCATCACCGAGACTCTGTTGGTTCATCGGATACGCACGGTCGTTCCTCAGATGGAACGTCCGTTCTTCACCGAGCCGCCTTGTTTTCCTAGAACGCCCAGTCGCACCTCTCGTTCATTGCCGGGTTGATCAACTTTGTCGGAGATGCACGACCGTGCATCAGGTGGAACGGTCGTTCCACACGCCCAGGTCAGTTTTCTTAACAGAATGTCCGCAGCTTCGTCGTTTTGTCCGGAAAGTCCTCGTTTTTGCTATCATCTTGTCTGGAATGCAGTTTTAGGCCTGTAAACAAAAGTGTAGATATTTAAGTATCCGAATGACGGTTTTACGGCCAAAAACGCATAAAATAGGGGTAAAATGGGGAACTAAAATATGTGTAAATTAACGAATATCAAATCTCCCCACACTTGAACCTTGCTTGTCCTCAAGCAAGCTAAACTAAAAAGCAATAAAAGACATAAACAACAAAAACGATAATTTACACACTATTTTATTGAAAACTAATATAAACGGTTAGCCGGTTTGTCGAAAGACAACATCAAAAGACTCAAACCCAACAAGCATATGCAATTAAAAAGCGACAACCAAAAAGCCGTGACAAAACATTTAATTGACTCACATGTTAATCTTCACATAACTCACAATGTTCACACACACTCGGTTTTATTTATGAAACATACATAAAATGTGTATGCGTAAACACTCAACGCCTAGTCAATGAAATGTGCAATATCATAAGCTTGTCATAAGATCTCGTCTCCACCAACTAACATGTAAACAAGTGTAAATCAAGAGGTCTTTACGGGTTATAACCTTAGGCTTGGGCGAAGGGTATGGAAGTGGACATTTAAAGTGGCGAAAATGGTTAAAACTCGGTAGTAGCGTTTAACTAGCAACAAACAATACAACTATACACACATATGCCTTAAAAAGGCGACTATTGCGCAATCGAGCTTATAAACAAGATTTTAACATTTAAGCATTCAAAATTGCTCGATTTCTATCAACTTCACCCTATTTTAGGGTGTTTTATTTTCTGTTTTTTTTTTTTTTGCAAACTAATATACAATGAAATATAACCAAAAACAAGCGCTAGTTAAACGATTATTTTAACCGAGTTTCAACACTAAAAAGGTTTAAAAACATAAAAAGGCTAAATTTGGTTAAGTGGGGGATAATGTGGGTAAACAAAGGTAAACGGGAAGGCTCGACATGGTTAATCCTAAAGGGTAATATAAGGTGAACGGGAAGCACAACACAAAGAACAAGGTACACAACAAAGGGGTAATCTAAGTGCCTCTATCACTTTTACACAAATTCACAAGTTCATGGTCTTAACAAGCATACTAGTGACAAGTTCTAAATTGCACATAACATCCGGCTCACTCCTATATCCGAAATGAACAAATATATAACAATCTAGGCTCAAATATGCTCACGTAACGGAAGGAATGGGTAAAAGTGTGAAAACTATCATGTAAGTCTTTCTTTGTTTGTCACGCTTTCCGGTTTCCTTTTTCAAAAATATTTTGCTTGTCGAGTTTTTATCAAGTCCGATGCTTTCTAAAACACAACCAACCGGTTTATTTACAAAAATAAATACAAAATACAAGTATTTTTGAATGATTTTTCTGATTTTCTGATTTTTTTTTTTTTTTTTTTTTTAGATAAGAGGACAAACAAAGCTAAGTTAACAAAGTTAACCCCCTCCCCACACTTGAACTTCGCATTGTCCCCAATGCGATACCCGAAATATAGAGAAAGGGATAAACAAATACTCCCCTCAAGATGATGTTGGTGCCACGAGACTTCCGAAGCTGTATCTGGTACGTGCTCCGGTCCAAGATCCGATAGATAAAAACCTGCGAGTATGTCATGTGCACCCAAAATATAACAGAAACAGAAAAATCACAAAACAACCATAATGTACATAAATACTAAAATCCAAACAAAACACAAAGGAAAATGTCTGAAAATACATAACCGGGGTGTTTTAAATAATAGTCAAAATAAACACCCAAATAAAAGCAAAGTACTGAAAGATAAAACACCACCAAATGCTATCACCACCGCCAACTACTCATCATCATCATCATCATCATCATCATGTCTCGTGCCAGATGGGCCATGATCGCCATAGCCAGGGGGGTTCCACGGTGGGAACTCCGGCGGGTGCTGAAAATAGTCGGGGTATGCGTGATGCATCTCCTCGAAAAGATAAGAAAACCCCGCAGACACCCCCTGGTATAAAGCATCCTGGCTCTGCCTAAGCTGGTCATGTGTGGCTCGAATCTGAGCCTGACTGGCTCGAATCTCATCCTGGCTAGATCTGATCTCATCAAAGTAGGTACCATGCTGCTCCTGCGTCACACGCATATCCTGGAACTGCTGGTAGAACGTGGGCCAGTCCTCATGCTGATGAAAGGCGTGGTGCTGCGGCGAGTGTGGTGGTGTCGGTGGCTGTGGCTCGTGCTACTCCCCCATTTCTTCATCCGCATCTTCCCCTTCACCTGGAGGCAATGGGTCCCAGACCTCGTTGTTCAATCCCCTCAACCTATCTCCTCTATCAAGCTCAGCAATCACCCCCATGAACTTCAGAGACCGAATATCAACATGAACCCCCTCAGTAATCAAAGTGAGACCCTGAAGAACCCCCGGCGTCATATAGCGCTCATTGTACGCTATTTCGGTCACGTACTGACCTCCATGTATCTCACTGTTCGAGGTTCGCCCCGAGCTCTTGACAAAGTACTCAGCCATTCGTGCGGCTAGGTTGATTGGTGCTTTGTCAACCAACGCATAAAGAAAAAGCAAATCAGGAGTTGGACAGTTACCAAGACTATCCATGCGACCGCATATCGAATGGCTAAATACATGGTGCATCACTGGCACCAAAGGGTCTCTGAGTCACGAGGCCTTTACCATCCTCGGGTTGTAGGGTTCCCCAACGGCATTTCGAACCCAAAATGCATCCCACGCTGCATCATTAGGGAAGTTGAACTGATCGTTGAAGACGTCGGGATCATCCATGTCCTCCCTAGTATAAATCCCAAGCCTTCTTCCCAAACGACCAACCGACCATGTATGCCATCGTCTACATAACCTGAAGCTCACCCGCTCCCTGTAGCGAAAATCGGGCTGTGTATGTGCAACCGGCCTTTCATAGGCATACGATGCGAAGAATTCAATTGTCAACTCCTGGTAAACGGGTCGGTTGCAAGCGACCAGATTTGCAAGTGGGCGACTCATCATGTCGTCCAGTCGATCATACTGATTGAGTTCACGCATGACTTCCCAATCTAACCATCGGGGGACTCCAAACTGCCCCCGTCTCGCCCACAATGCGTCGCGCTTCGGTATGCACAAAGCTTCTTTCTCAATGTTGGGGTCAAACTGAAGGAAGGGATGGTTCATCTGTAATGGGGAACATTGTTAGAAAGACAGAAACAGGAGAGAAATGAATTGAAAACAGCCGAGCAGCAAATTATGAAGAAACTGTCAAACTGTACTGGGCGAATGGCACGGTCGTTCTTCGAGACGCACGGTCGTGCGTCTCCGAGAACTAACAGACCAAGCCCACAAATACCGGATCTGCTCGGCGTGCGATCTGTGGCACCACCGTGCAACACCGAACAAACATCAAATATCGTGAACAAGCCGGTGAGGCACGACCGTTCCACACGAGGAACGTCCGTGCGACTTCGTGTCTGTAGATTTCGACCCCTGTTCTTAGAACAATCTGATTTTTGCAAAATATCAACAAGTATTGGGCCAACAGGGGTCTGAAAGTCAACCGGGTGTTCACGATACTTCGATTCAACAAGGGTTAGGGTTTCGATTTGTTTATGAAGAGAACCCTAAAAATTCCTTGAAGAATCGGAAGAAATCTAACCTAGAAAGCAAGAAAACAAGAAATCTACAACTAGGAACGTACCGTGCGAAGAAGGGTGTTAGATCGTGCGAAAAAAAACGTGCAATATGATGAAGAATCGCCCTGGAACGGCCTGCAGCGACTAGGGTTCGCGAATGAGGGATTTTGCAGCAGATGAGGGTATATATAATGTGCAAAATGACTAAATTGCCCTCAGCCTGACGCACGGTCGTTCTCCGTGTGGCACGGTCGTGCGTCACCGACATCGTTCAAACCCAGCAGCTTCTTCTCGGAAATGCACCGAGGGTGCGACTAACCGTTTCGGCTTGCTCGGAATCGCACGGTCGTGCGACCCGAGGAACGGTCGTGCATCAGGTGCAGATACAGAATTTTCCGCAGAAGCTATTTCCAGCAGCTGTTTCGGCCGTTTTTCGCCATTTTTTCGACACACCAACTGTTCTAACAATATTGCAATACAGAACCTTCGCTCAACATGTACGAAAACTAAACAAACTAACGTAAACTACCTAACTTACCTAAATTACGCTAAAACTACAAAAATACAAAAAAGGACTACTTTACCCTTATAGCGCCAAAGACGCTCCAGCTGCATTTTTGTCGGCGAGTCAGCAGCGTAGACTCATGCTAAATTTTTGTCGGCGAGTCGATAGCAAGACTCATGCTAAATTTTTGTCGGCGAGTCGATAGTAAGACTCATGTCCCCACACTTTACGTGTGCGGGCCATTACCACGCCCCTTCGGATTCTGCTCCGTGTTGCCTGGAAGTCCACCTGGGGGTCTCTCCGACAACATTTTTGCTAACTGGCCCACTTGATTCTCGACATTCTGAATGGAAGCCTTTTGACTCCGCATTTCTCCTTCGTTGACCAAGAATCGCTCCTCATGCTGCTGATATCGCTTTTCAGCCATTTGATTAGCACTATTGGAGTTGTTCAGCAGTTGTGCCATCATTTCCTCTAGCTTTGCGTTGCTTTGAGAGGCGTGCGGCTGTGAACTGCTTCCTGAGCCTTGATTATGATACTGAGGCTGGAAGGATTGACCATGAGAATGTTGTGGCGCGGGAGCATGTTGAGCAAAACCGGGCGCGTTTTGGTTCCCAGAACCAGATTTCCACCCAAAGTTTGGGTGATTTCTCCACCCTGGATTGTACGTGTTGCTGTAGGGGTTATTTTGGGGCCTGATTTGATTGCCCATGTATTTCACCTCTTCATGACCGGTAAACATAACACCCTGCTCACACGTACCTGGCACATGTGACACTCCACACTGGTCACATCCAGGGCCAACTTGCGCGGCTGTTTGGGATTTATCGAATTTCGTCGCCAGAGCCGAGATTTGCGCAGTAATGGCTGTGTAATCGTCCACAGCGTGAGCTCCTGGGCAAGATGATGATGATGTAGCCCGACCTCTATCGCCTTCCCGACGCGAGCTGGATTTCAACGCAGCTTTCTCTATGATATCGTATGCTTCTGCCGGCGTCTTCGTTCCCAGATCGCCTCCTGCGTTAACATCTAATCGCTCCTGCGTGTTGTAGCTGAGCCCCTGATAGAATGTCAAAACCAGCTGTCTCTTGGAATAGCCGTGATGTGGCACATCAATCAACAAATCCTTGAATCTCTCCCAAGCTGCATGCAACGACTCACCCTCGTCCTGGCGAAATGAAGTAATTCGGTTCCGTAGCTTGTTCGTTTTCTCAGGTGGAAAGTATTTATGCATAAACTGCTCTGCCAACTGATTCCAGGTCCTGATGGACCCGGCTGGAAGCGACATAAGCCAAGCTCTGGCTTTGTCACGTAACGAAAACGGAAACAACCTTAACCGAATTGCGTCCTCCGAAACATCCCTAATCTTGAATGTGGAGCAAACATGGAGGAAAGCCGCAATGTGCCGCCCGGGATCCTAGTGCTCACGCCCGTCGAACTGTACTGAATTCTGCACCATGTTAATAATACTAGATTTTATTTCAAATGAAGGTGCATCAATAGTAGGTCTAATAATACTGGGCTCCAAGCCCTCTCGTCCGGGCTGATTCGTCTCATTCAAAGGTTGATTATCGTCTGCCATGGTTGCGTTTCTTGCTGCCCCTGAGCCCTCGGCTTCAATGGGTACCACCTGCTCCTGCTCACCTGCTGCGAGTATCAGGCCAACTGCACGAGATTTCTCACGAAGACGTCTCCTCAGATCACGCTCGGGCTCGTCTGACGGCTCAATAGGATTGGGAGCGGGGGTATAGGACATTAACCTGCAAACGAAAATTTGACACAATGAATATTTTATTAATATAATAATTCTGCTTCTTTTTTTTTCAGCTGAATAGAAGCAGAAAATTATTATAAATGGGCTGAAAATTTTATAAAAATCCGAAAATGGACCCGAAATTTTATAAAAAATCAACACAATAAATAAATGAATCGACTAATACAAAAATGGCTTTAGGGTGCCGAAAACCCAAAGAATAAGCGAATAAATAAATCCGGATCAAATAAATAAATGGAACAAAAATAAACGCGAAAACGAATAAATCGAATTAAAACAAGAAATATTAACAAATAAATAAACAAATAAATAATCAAGAAAGTATACACAAATATTAACAAGTATATACACCGATAATCAAATGACTCGGGTCGTTCCTAAAGCTCGCCATGTCCCCGGCAACGGCGCCAAAAACTTGACGTGTGCGTATATATACATAATTTTGCAATGAATTTACACACGATTTGGTTTTAAATTTATAAAAGTGATTATTACTTTTACATCAAAACACACACGAAAGAGGCAAGTGTACCCCGTCATATATGTAGTAAAGTATAGGTAAGAACCAAGTATCGATCCAAGGAAATGGGCGGAGAAATAATACTAGACCTTTGTCACTAAATTACCGGTAAAAAGATAAGTTTTGTGATTTTTATAAACTAAAGTAAGCATAAACAAAAGCATAATAAAAACATAATAGATAGTAGATAAAAAGCCTTGCTTAATACACAACCACAGCATGTCAACTCAGTCAGTTTTGGCACTAGAAGCATTCGGTCAATATTCCAATTTTAGACAATTAGTATCCCTTTCGGGAATCCTAACATGACAATCATTCGGAAAGTTAAAACGATAAACACACTTTAACCACCTAAAATTGTTCATTAACGTGCAATTGATAAATGTCTATGAAAATCTCTTAAAAATAAGTTAGTCATCCGTTAGGAGTTTTCTAACCGCACTTAACAAGGAAAGCGACACCGATAAACACAATGCAACCACCAACTGTCAAGCATAAACTAGATTAAAGCACAACCGAGTTCATTTTACAAATCTTGCACAATAATTCACCACGATAGCAATTTTGGCCTAAACTACTAACTAAGCTAACAAATCATGGCAAGAATTTATAACGACACCATCTAACCCGTTAAGGTCCTTACGTGACGGCAAGCTCTCTTGATTAACAATAATTACATTTTATTAAATCACTAATCATTTCTAATATCATGATGCATACATTTAAACCAAGCTAAACTAGTTAACCAAGTTCAAAGTTTACTAATACAAGATTAAATAAGCTTCATTTTTCAACTATCTTAACTAACCAAGCATCAATCATCCAACATAATTACTTATAATCAAGAAATCAATATCAATAACAAGGTTGCACACTAATCATCAAAGATTAACATAGAAAATACTTCAAATGTCATTACAAACAAAGTTTAACATACTAATGGCTATAATCTAGCAAGGGATTGTTGTGTTTTTGCCCAAAGGCTACAATAATACATAAACAATAATCTAAGTACTTGAAAGATTAACAAAATCATGGAAAGATTAGAAAATCAAACCATAAACAAGTACTAGACTAAGGATCCGGGTAGTAATCGAGCTAAACGAGACAATGTGGCTTGAATCCGGGTGAAAGCTAATGCCTCCGGAGCCTGAAAATCGCCTGAGAAGCTCTCCAAAAATCCAGAATATCGAACAGAAGGTTTCTGTTCTGTTTTTATATTTTTCGCTGTCGCACGGTCGTTCTCCACATGGCACGACCGTGCACTTTAAACAATTATTGGGCATGGGTCACCATACTGCATGACGTCAGCAGATCTTTGACCGGATACGATATCGCACGACCGTTCTTCGTGTGGAACGGTCGTTCAGTTCCGGGTTACTTGTTGCACGCCGAGTCGCACAGGTCGTTCATCACCGAGACTCTGTTGGTTCATCGGATACGCACGGTCGTTCCTCAGATGGAACGTCCGTTCTTCACCGAGCCGCCTTGTTTTCCTAGAACGCCCAGTCGCACCTCTCGTTCATTGCCGGGTTGATCAACTTTGTCGGAGATGCACGACCGTGCATCAGGTGGAACGGTCGTTCCACACGCCCAGGTCAGTTTTCTTAACAGAATGTCCGCAGCTTCGTCGTTTTGTCCGAAAAGTCCTCGTTTTTGCTATCATCTTGTCTGGAATGCAGTTTTAGGCCTGTAAACAAAAGTGTAGATATTTAAGTATCCGAATGACGGTTTTACGGCCAAAAACGCATAAAATAGGGGTAAAATGGGGAACTAAAATATGTGTAAATTAACGAATAACACCTATCAGCTACAACTGCCAGAGGAAATGGCAGGAATACATGATATATTTCATGTATCTAATCTCAAAAAGTGTTTAGCTGATGAATCACTGATAGTACCTCTTAAGGATATAGAGGTAAATGAACAACTCAAGTTTGTGGAAAGGCCTTTACAGATTGAAGACAGGAAAGTCAAGAATCTCAAGCATAAGAGACTAGTTCTGGTCAAAGTTAAGTGGGACTCCAAAAAAGGACCTGAGTATACATGGGAGCTTGAATCAGAGATGCAAAGGAAATATCCACACTTGTTCCAATAGATCTCGAGGACGAGCTCTAAAACAAGGTGGGGAGGATGTAACAACCCTCAGAAAAACCGACACTCTCATAATATTTCCGACACCCTATTATATTTTAAAATGTCCCAATATGTCTTTAAACACACTCCGTATGTGAAAACGAGCCCGAAATATATGAAATAGTATTTAAAAATAAATAAAAATTGAAATCTAGGGCTGAGGCGGGCCGCGTAGACCCACCTCAAACCCTTACGCGGGCGGTATCAAGGTTAGAACCTGATTTCGTTGGTTTTCTTAAGTTAAGACGGGCCGCGTAAGACCCATGTTAAGTTTACGCGGGCCGCGAGAGATCAACAACGCGGAGACACCCCAGGCCGACACGTGTCATCATCGTGTCGAGTCTATAAGCTGATCCGGGCGAGCTATACGTTGACCCAGAGTCAACGCGGGCCGCGTAAGCCCCTGCGTACATCTACGCGGGCCGCGTGAGAGTCCAGATCAGCAACTATAAATAGAATGCATCGGATTTCATTTCGAATTCGCTCACAATGACTTCTTTCTCTCAAATTCTGACAGTAGGCTTATAATACACGGGTATTATACCCCCTAATTAGCGAGATTCTGCTCCGTTGTAAGTATTATAACCCCAGTTTCGTAATAGATACGCTGCCCGATTGATTTAGGGTTCCGTAACAACTGTCGTGGTTCTGCCCGATGTAGTTGTTGGAATACCGTCTCGGGGAGGGTATCATTAATATTTTCAAAAGGGTTATGATACTAACATATGTACATTTGTATAAATTATAGATTATTCCTAGGAAACCCTTACGCGAAGTCTAAGATAGCAATGTGAGTTTATCCTCTTTTTGTTAACCTTTTTGTAATATTTTAGAAAACCTTAATTGTTTTACAATGTGATTAAGCGGTGATTGAGTCTTTGTAGTTCTTCAATTACTGCCGGTATGTTGGGGTTTTGTATACAAAATTTACTACTGCGAGTAGTAAGTCAGGATGACAGGACGTTACCATTGGACAATGAGTTAGCCAATGTGTAATATGACCCGCAAGTCAGGATTGACAGTACTGAATGAGTAATTGTGTAGAAATAAACAATGTGATCGCTCTCAATACTGTTTTAATTGATAAAATGTTTCTTGATTAAACTGGGATTCACTCACCAGTATTTCCCACTGACAAATGTTTTTAAAACGCGTTTCAGGTAACACAATGTGACAACCAATTAGTAAAAAGCCAGCTGGAGAGCACTGAAGGCTTGGAAAAAATGTGGCTATAAAAGTTACCTAATAAACGATGTTTTAAATTCAATAAAATAGGGTTTATCCCTATAAGTGTATTGTAATAAGAAACTTGGGTTTTACCCATGTGATTATTAATATTAAATGTGGTGGTTTTACTCTGATAAACATTTCCTAACTCGGTCCTGATGTAATTTCCGCTGCCAAATTAACCAACTGATACCACTGAAACTCTGAGTTCGCGTCCGCCCGTTCCCGGGACCGATAAGGGATCGGGGGTTGTGATAATTTTGAATCTAGTAAGTTTGTAAAAAGGTTTTTGAAAGGATCTAACTTCATTTCCAGCTTGGTCCTCAACAGTTTGAGAGTTTGTATCAGATTGCCCAAGCGAATCTGAGAAACCAAATGAAAGATGAAGAAGGATCTAAGTAAAGCTTGTAAAAATCAGAAGAAAGTAGTAGAATTTGATTAAGAATAGAAGTTTCGAGCTCAATACTCACTTAGGAGTGACTGAGATAAGCTCCAATTGTTTCTGCTCAATGTTGGTTCGAGAGAGAAATTTGAGTGTTGAAGGTTTGGAATGAAGAAGAAAGGCTGGTATTTATAGGCTGGAGGGTCAGTTAAGGGCGGATGGGCTTTAATAGCGGATGGGCATGTAAGGGCAGACTGGGCCGGCCCATTCGTACGAATGTGCTAGGCCCAAGAGCCCAACGTTCCAATTTTGTGTAATTCGATGGTTTTAAGCGTATAAGTGCAATGTATAAGTGTTGTGCATAAAATAAGGAATGTATAAATATATTTTGCATGTATAACAAGTATGAATACGCATGAATTTGCATGTAAAGAGATATCAAGTATGTATGTAACATGAATAATCGTCAAGTATTTATGTAGATTGCATAACACAAGTATATAAAAGGTGAAATGATTCAAGTCTCAGATTACAACGCATGAAATGAAATAGGAATACAAAGGTATACAAGTTTTCATAAATGGAAAGTACAATGAATTTACTAAATAAGGAAAGTTATAAAGACGCGAAGCGTTAAACAATTAATAATACTAATTTCATTTTCCAAATTTACTTCTTATATTTTATTTATTATAATATACTTATTTTCTCTACAATCTACTATATATAAAAAAGGACTAAAGTAGTATCTCTTGTAATAAAATTAACATTGATGATTTTTATTATAATTAAAATAAACTATAGTGTATTTAAAATGCATCGATTATCTATTATATTAAAATCATAGCTATATCAAATCCTTCATTTTCCTTATTACACGCTAAGATTATATCATTAATAACAACTAAAATTATCATTATCAATATAACAATTCTGGGAACATCGTTTACACTGTTCCTTGTTTTGTCTTTTAGTGTTTTCGCTCTGTAGCCAAACTTTCATTTACACCCTTCAACTTTAATAAATTTAACTTTACCCTTTCTACTTTAGTTTAATTTTGTTAACTTCTTTTGCAATTTAGTTGGTTTATTTTTTCCCCAAACACTTTAATTTAATTTATGTTTATACGTCCCCTATAATTTAGTTGGTTGATTTTTTTCCTTTTACTTAAACTGGTTTATATTAGAACCCTAAACTTTAATAAAGTCACATTTTGAGTTTTTACAAAATTTTCAGTTATGTGATTTTTATGGGTTTTATTACGCGAGTTTCGTAATGTTGTTTTTATACCGAGTGATTGTTTTTAAGGTTTTTTTAAACCATTCGGTTTTTTACACCGCACAACTCTCATCTCTAAATACACCATAGCAACATACTTTTTATATACATTTAAACCGGCCTACTATAATGCGCAACCATCATGTTTATCGTAATATACGTTTTGATGCGAAGTTTGTTTAAATAACTTGGCTTTCGTATACAACATAACTTTTCCATGGCTTCAGATTATTCCGTCGCCCCGTGGTTTTTTATCGACACATTCACGATTTTTTTTATCGACATCTGAAATCCGCCACAAAACGCGGGTGATAACCACTACTTATGACATATATTATGAAACTATGAATGCTATTTAAATTTTAGAGTTAATTGCCCGGATAGTTCCTGTGGTTTGCCATTCTTTCACCTTTAGTCCCCACCTTTTCAAAATAGCATGTATAGTCCCTGTGGTTTAACAAACTGTTACTCGGATAGTCCCTGTAATGGATGGGCATTAAATAATTCGGTTAAGTGGGTGTAAAATTACAAAATACCCTTATAACTACAAAAGAAAAATAAAACAATAAAGAAAAAATTATAATTAAACTCAAGTGGGGCCACTTATTAAAAAACAAAATAAAACAACAACCCCACCCTCACCCCACCCCTTTCTTCTCCACCCAAACTGCCGTCACCACCATTTTTCGGCGACTACCGCACCATCACCATTTTCCGGCGACCACCGCACCACCGCCATCGATACCTTTGCCGCTTATTAGATGAGGAAGAAGAGGTAAGATGACTTTAGAAGGACTTTAACCCTGTTTCAACTGTTCTAGCATTTCTTACAAAATGATTTTCAGATCATAATCTGCATACCAGTTAATCATAATCTGCTTGTCCAAATGAGCTATATACTTCAGGTCCTACGTCTTCTTCCTCATCTCATAAGCAACAAAGGTATCGATGGCGGTGGTGAGGTGGTCGCTGGAGGTATCAATGACCGATGGGGAGGAAGTCTTCGGTGAGGGTGGAGATGAAACACCGACCGAAAGTGCTGTAAATACAAATCTTTACTTTGGGAATCTACCGTATCTTTGTGATAGTGCTCAGCTCGCCGACATAATTCAAGATTACGGCAGCCCGGAGCTTGTTGAGGTATGGATCTGTTATCCTATTGATTACTTATTCATTAGAGAAGTGAAGTTTTATATATATTATGAACATAGACTCATTTTGGCAAAAAAATACAAAGAGAATGAGGGAATTTGATTTGTGGATTCACCAGGTACTTTACAACAGGGAAACTGGAAAAAGAAGAGGCTTTGCATTTGTGACCATGAGTAGTGTCCAAGATTGCAAAGCGATTATCAAAAACCTTGATTAAGTGTACGTCAACGCTTGCTGACTTTCCACCCTAAGGGTTTACATAATAATAATAATAATAACTAGTTGATTTCCCCCGCGCTTCAAGGACGGATCTCGATCGGCATTGATTCGGTTTGTTTTCGTATCGACACAATACATGCATTCGGTATAGCAATCAACATCTGCTCTACATCGACCAAAAACCATAAAACGAACACGATGCCAATACCGATGTTGTTCGGTCCGGCTCAATATGGTACAATACAATACAGTAGTGATACAGTATCAGTTTATTGAAACTAAAAATATAGATATAAATACCAGTACCAAATATCGATGTTGTTCGTTCGGTACAATAGCGACGCGGTGTCTACTTTCAATAAGATTGACCGAAAACCATAAATATGAATAGTGGCACTTATGTTGTTCAGTCGGTTTTCTTTTCGGTATGGTAGCAACACAGTATCCATTTTCAAAAATATTTTTATTAGAATGTTGGAAAAAAAAATACATAGATGCGTATTTAGATAATTTTTAAAAAATTAACGTACGCAAATTATTAAAAATTATATTAAATGAACAATACTTAAAACAAATACTTTAAAAAGCTACTTTTTATTATTAAAAGATTATAACAAACTAAAATAAACATATTTAGTTTAAAGAAATAATATTTTAAGAATTGAACAGTTGAAATTTAAATAAAAATAATGAATTAAAACACCACTAAAAACTCTATAATAATTATTTGTTTATCTTACTTACTGTTCATCAAGACTTTCTAATAATATATGTATATAATAATACTAATAATAATAATCAT
Source organism: Helianthus tuberosus (assembly GCA_030545235.1). Classification (NCBI taxonomy): domain Eukaryota; kingdom Viridiplantae; phylum Streptophyta; class Magnoliopsida; order Asterales; family Asteraceae; genus Helianthus; species Helianthus tuberosus. The sequence goes on from JARYGA010060926.1 coordinate 84,742, forward strand.
ACTAATAAGAGGAGTAAATTGCCATTTTGGTCCCTGAGGTTTGGCCAGTTTTGCCACTTTAGTCCAAATCTCAAAGTTTTTGTATCTGGGTCCCTGTGGTTTCAGTTTTGTAGCCATTTTGGTCCAAAAGTGAAATCAGATCAGATTCCTCAAATTAAACCCTGATGTTTTGTCCTTTTCCTCAGGGGTAATTTAGTCATTTTATTTTTATTATAACACATCATGAATTAAAATAATAAACCAAATAAAACCACCCTATAAAAGTACAGAACTTTCATCTTCACCAAAATCCTAAACCCTAATTCTCCTGCTCAGCCCGCCAGACACCACGTGAAAGCAACTAGGTGCCACCACTGTCACATCCGAAGTTCGAATCTCAAACCATACCATCGGAGGCGGATGACGGAGGAGATACGGCGGAGGAAAATCGTAGGCGGATAACGAAGGATATACGACGGAGGAGAATCGTAGAGGTCTAAGAGCTCTTGAACTCGACCGATGAGGTTTGTTTAGGCCCGATTTTATCATCACCTCGTTTTATAGAGTTTTTGGTTTTGACACGACTGGGTTCGGGTGTCTTCATAACAAATCCGGGCATGCGGGTTCGGGCATTGTGAAGATCAGCTAGGTTTTCCGGTGCTCAGTTACCAATATGGAGCTCAGTTACCAGCGTTTTCCGGTGTGTTTTTGGTTCGGATATGTGATTTTTGCCGGAGGTGCTGTGGTAAGGGTTTAGGGGTGGTGCGATTGTGGGGAGGGTGGTGATAATGGTGGAGGTGAGCTCAGACTATATGATTTGTTTTATTTTTTAGTTAGAATTTGGGTAGTTTTTGGTTTTATCTATTGGACAACTTGGTAGGGATGATGGCAGTGCAGTGGTGGGGATGGTGGTAGTGTGTGTCACACCCCAACCGATGGCGGAAACATCGGGGCGCGGCACTGAGCGAAACAGATTGTCCAGGAGAATCCATAACAACTATAATTACCAAATATTTAACGTCATGTCCCATACCATAACATATAAAGTAAAACAGTTATTACAAACATAGTGTTCTCAAAGACAAATATTGTTCCGACAACTCATAAATTATTCGTGGGTTTCTAGACCACCTAACTTGATTCCACGACATCCAGCAAATAAAAGCATCCTAAACACCTGTCACATACGTTAAAATAAAAGTCAATACACATAGTGTAAAGGTGAGCATACAAGTTTAATAACATAATAGTAGCGAAAGCGATTCACGCATAACCAGCATGTAACACGTAGAAATGTGAAACAAGTAAGCTATCGACAATAAAATATGCACAAACATGACTGCGAGTTGTAGAATGCGCAACACATATCACCACTGTGACACGTGAAGAAAAGCCCTTAATAACCCCTGTGCACGACAGGTGCTGAGTCCAAACTATAGTACTATCATTGCTAAGGTGTCAGCCAACAATCACTGTGTAAACATAACATACTAGCATTCATCGAATAACATGTATAACATGCGAGAGCGGTTAGCGTATAAAAAGTGTTTGCGTTGTGTGTTCGATGTGATTTGATATAGATAACGTATGTAACACCCAAAAGTGCGTAAAGCAAAAAGGGATCGAGTATACTCACAGAGCGTGTTTAGTAAATAAACACTTCCTTGGATTGAAGGGAGCGCTTGGGAGTTAGCCTAATGGTGTGTGTCGGGTGTATTATGTTTTTCTTTATATTTTTAGCCCTTTTTAACACATTAGTCAAGTTTTAAATTTATAAAACACGATATTCTACTAACACTAAATACACACATGGGCAAGTGTACCCATCGTGAGCGTAGTATAGCGTTGGTAAGATACCGAGGTCCTCCAAGGAAACAAGAGCTTTTAATACCGGTTTATCCTCAACGTCTAATCAAATAAAAAGTTTTAGAAAAGGTTTTAAACATGAAAAGTAAAAACTAAAATGCTGAAAGAAAACAGATAGACAAGATGAAACACTTGGATCGAACTCGCCTTTAATGTAACCTTTGATGATTTCCGCACTTTTGCACTTTTTAAGAGATTATCTTAGTTATAGTGGTAGGCCCCTCTTTTGAAGGTGACGTTACGCTCAACCCAGTGGTTTGATTCAGCAAGGATACAATCCCAAAGGGTCGAAATATTGGAAGATAATTAATTAAGTTATTAATGCGTAATGTAGTAGGCCCCTCGTTTGAAGGTGACGTTACCCTCGGCTAAGTGGTTTGAGTCAGCAGGGATACAATCCCAAGTAGCCGGGTTAATGTATTAATAGCAGTTTACATATGAGGGGATCAAGCCATTCGCACCCCCGCCATCCAATACCAGTGGGTATTGAAGGAGGTCCTAGTAAGCTTGACCCAGGTCCTTGCAGGATCTATACACTGAACAAGGCAAGAACCTTACCAAACCATTCCCTTAACCCCCGACCAGGTAGCCAACATATCTCTATATAGACCGTAGAGATATGAATGGTGAAAATCTTTTATTTTATATAGACAGTAAAATAATGCCAAGACACCGCGGACAAATGATAAGAAAGTTTCACCTTCAACATAAGAAACTAGTTATTAAAGTCATTAATACAAAACCAAATAAAAAGTGCGAAAAAATTAAAAATCAAAAGTATTACATTAAATACTTGTCTTCACCAAGTGATGTAAGAGACTTAGGTAAACATGGCCTTTGATTGTCAAGAACTCTTACGATCAATCTTGGATCCCGAGACTACTACACACACTCTAAGGTGCATGATGGATGATGGTGGTGGATGTGGGTGTTGTGATGGTGGTGGAGTGTGGGTGAAGTGGGAGAGAGGTGGTTTGCCAAGGGATGCCTTTGAAGTGAACCAAGCACCCCTATTTATAGCCTGCACAGAAGCCCGGACACGGCCCCGTGTCCATTGGGCACGGCCCCATGTCCATCCTCTTTCTCTTTCTTCATTAATTGCAATTGTCTGTATTAGGCTCCACACGGCCCCGTGTGTAGAAGCGTATCTGTACTTTCAAGATTTGCTAGATTCTGCGAATCTTAGGATTGACCACGGCCCGTGTTGAGCTGGGCACGCCCCCGTGCTGGGAATAGAAGCTTTTACAACTTTGTCTTTTCTGCAGACACCTGGCCATGACCCCGTGTCCGCTGGGTACGGGGCCGTGATCAGCCTTCTGTTTCTTGTTTTTGCTTGGGAAGATGCTGTCGAGGGGTCGGACATGCCACGTTTATTCCTTTTCTTGTATTTATGTTAGTTTTTGTTGCATATTTGTTCCTTTTGTTCATTTAAGCTTATTTGGTCTTGAAAATACAAAAGGAAGACAAAAGCATATTTTTTCCAACATTAGTACTAAAAAAAGTGTTAGTTTTATGCCTCATTTGATGTAATTTATATGTTGCATTTTACACACATCAAATACCCCCATACTTGAATCTTTGCTTGTCCTCAAGCAAAACACTTTATTATGTGGCTTACACACCCAAATGGAATGGGTAGAAGAGAAGTTTTGGGCTTGTCTTGAGTGTCGGGAATCCAAGATCTTTATTAGGTTTTATTTTTATGCTATTTACAATCCTATTCGTTATTAGAATGTTTCATAAGAGAAATTACTTATTTGGGCATAACATGCCTTTTTTTTAATTCAATTTATATACAAGTTCACATACCTCACGGGAGATCACTCAACACTCGGCCGAAGATGTATTTTTGTGAAACACTCAAGACCGGCATGGAACTTATTTCTACCATATGCTTGCCAAGCAATCAATCCTCCTCCTTTTTAACTATAGACCTTTGTAAATATCAAGAGGACTTTGGGGAAGGGTTAGGCTTGGGTTAAAGGTAGGTGGTTTTGGGTTAGTGGTTAGTAAAAAGAGCTAAAAGCGTAAAAAGCGTCGGTCGTCGTAAAACTTTTTGTTTTTGTGACTTTTATTCAAACTAAGCATTTTCAAACAAAGTTTCTTTGAGGAACTTGTTTGTTTATTGCTAAACTTCATTTTTTTATAAGGAGCGTCACAAGAAAACTAAGCTTTTTACTAAAATAAAGGGTTTAAAAGAAAAAAAAAGGGTTTTAGTGGGTAAAGGGTGTTTGTTTTGTGGGTTTGGAAATGAAAAGGTTTAGGCTCAAAGGGATTTACTAGGGGGATTTTGGGTAGGTTAAAAGAAAAAAAAAATAATGGTGTTGAAAAGAAAAAAAAAGGGTTAGTCCTAATGCCTCCATCATTTACTTTCTTGGGTTTAAGTTGGTAAGGACCGGGAATGTATCGTCGTGGCAAGTTCTAGAGTCGTAAGAAACCAAGCGGCTATTCACACAAGAAACGAAAAACGAGCATTTAGTTTAAAGATGTATGTTTGTATGCTCAATAAAGGCTCAAAACTCACTTTTTGTGGGAATGGGTTTATAATGTGATCAAGTATATATAATCAAATTTTAACTAGGTTTGTCATGTCGTTTCTTAATTTTCTTATGTTGTTTCTTTTTATCACGACGCTATCGGTTGTAAACTTGTAAAAATATAACCTTTTTAGAACTTGTTATTCCCAAATTAAACCAAGACAAGTAAAAAAAACGAAAAGTTTTTGAAAAAAATTGGGGTGATTAGCGGTTCCAATAGAGTTTTGTGTAAGGCTTGTAATTAGGACTTGCAAAATTTCAAGGTTTTAGCATCCCCACCCCCCCACACTTAAATTACACATTGTCCTCAATGTGTCTCAAAAATAAGTTTTTAGGTGGATTGAATGTGTAAAAAGGTGTTAAAACAAGGTTTTGGTGTTACTGGACATCTGGACACGGCCTCGTGCTGGGTGAGCACGGCCCCATGTTCAGAGTGCCAGTAACGAAAACTTACAGAAGGTGGGTATGGGGGCATATTTGGTGGACACGGCCCCATGTCGGGCAAGTTTTAAACAAACAGCAACTACAGAGTGGTGGACATAGCACGGCCCCGTGTTGACAATCTGCAATCTTCGAAAAGGGTTTTGGCTTTCGGTTTTGGTTTCCAGGCTTATGCAGCAATAATACTTAGTGCTTCCAAGCCTCCTATGTACCTGTTTTACATAAAAATACCATGCCACACAAGTAACCAACATCCTACCTTACCATAAGCTTAACATCCACAACATAAACTAAAAAACATGCAGGAAAGTAAAAGTGTTCAATGGAAAGTAAATTGTTCAACATTGGCACGCAGGCCAGAGAATTGTTTTAAGAGAAAAGGGGTTAACCTGGTAAGACCTTCAACCGTGTTACATCACCTCCAACGCCTCCATCTCAATCCATATCTTCATCCTCGTCATTTCCTCCTTGGGCCGCCATGTACTCCCGGATGTTGCTGATGTCATCCTGCATGACGGAGATGTTTCTCTCTATAACTCCGACCCGGGTGTACGTGTTGCTTGCCATATTGTAGGTGTTGCGGGTGCACATGAGGTTTTCCTGCAAGAGATCATGTAAACTTTGGAAATTAGGAAAACCACCTCCTTGAAAGGAGGATTGGCCCAGATCACCATGATGCTGATACTGGAACTGAGGAGGAGGACGGATTTGTGGGGCGTGAAGGACGAGAGCTTCCTGAGGGTTCCACATATGCCCTTGAACCGTTTGAAATCGAATCGTTCCGTCACCGGCTTCATTGATAATCCCCATCGAGCGGCATATGACGAGATCCACCTTCCCCGACCACGGGCCCTTACGGAAGGACCTTGGCATCCCCTGCATGAAGTTCTTGAAAAGGCGGTAAATCCACCCTCCAAAGAAGATAGGGGTCGGGGGATTGGCTAGCTAGTTCAGGTGCATGTTGCGTAAGAGCAGGTATGGAACATCGAGTGCCACACGGCTGTGAATGCAGTGTAGGACCAACAGATCACGCAAGCCAACAACACCAGTACTATCATGCCTTTGGCAGAGGGAGTTGCTAAGGACCCTATGGACGTAGTGGTATAAAGGGTCCCGCAACTGTGTGCTCTTGGTCTGGCTTGGGTTATAGTGTCCTTCCCCAATTTGAGCCCATGCTGCTTGACGTTGGTCTTGTGGGAGTTCACGGAGACCACCCGTGTTTTCCTCATCTCCAGCATCCTCTTCAGCATATAACCCAATGATTGACCCAAATTGTGCAATCGAAATCGAAAGCACATTCCCCGCACAACGAAATTCCACTCCCTCATTATCAAACGGCTCCGATTTTCCCTTGAAGGCAAACGTGCTATAGAACTCCATGTTGTACTCGTGAACCGAGTGGAGCCTAGTGCAAAGAGCTGCCCTCAGTGGACCAGTGACTAGAGTGTTGAAGCGGTCAATCTGCCCTACCGCTTCGAAGGTGTCTAGGCAGACTTGTCGTGGGTTTTCTTCATGCCTTGTCTTAAGAATTTCAAACCGGGCTTGAGCAGCCCACTCATTCTGGTTGAATCTTGTGAACTTCTTGGCCATCTGAAAGAAAACACCAAACAATTAGCATGAAACAGTGAATTTTCGAAGAAAACTGAAAACAGCCAGCTGAACCCATGCCCATTGGACACGCCCCATGTTCACTGGAAATTTGCTAGATACGCCCCCCGTGTTCGCTGAGCACGACCCCGTGCCCAGGTGCCTGTTTCCCAAAAACTTAATTTTTCAACTCGATTCCGAAAACTTGAAAATTTTTGGTCCAGTAAGGGCAGTATTCCCTGAAAATGAACCCCAAGTGCCGTTTTTCCCAAAACAAACTGTTTACCCCTTCAATTTCATTTTTTCGGTTAAAAAAACAAGGGTTTGAGGTTTTTGTGAGAAATCGGGCAAATCTTCAAACAATTCAAGTTAATTTACTTCCTATAACATGTAACTATACTACTACTAACAGATCTAAGCAAAAATTTGGGGTTTGATTCGGTTCAAGTTGAAGAACCCTAGATTTCCCCCAAAATTTTTGATGTTAAACTACATGCAAGTGATTAATCTAACTAACTATGATGATAGAATCATACCTTGACGTTGTTGGAAGTCGAAAGAACGTGAAAATCTGCAGAAATTTTCGGTGGAACCAGAGAGTTTTCGAGGAAACGGGTCGTGTTGAAGTGAACAAATGAAAGGAAAAAGGGGTTTTATCCCCGTCAGTTACGCGAACACGGCCCCGTGTCCAGCTGGGCACGGCCCCGTGGGCGGGTAAATTTTTTAAGTGCACGTGTGAGTGACCTGTTTCCCAAAACTTGGTTTTGGAAATCTTACCGATTTAGAAGCTTTTCGTCGTTCGTTACTTACAAGATATGATGTTGATGCTTAAACCTTCATTTATTCTTCGGCCGCTTGTAGCAAGATCTCCTCCTTTTCATCCTCAATGAATCCTTGATAAATCTTAAGCCGTTGGCCATTCCGAGATTTAATTTCAATTGCACCGTGTGGAAAAATATGGGTGATGGAAAAAGGACCCGTCCACCTAGACTTTAATTTACCGGGAAATAATCAAAGCCGTGAATTAAACAATAGAACCTGATCTCCTACTCGAAATTCATTAGGTTTAATGTGTTTATCCTGCAAATTTTTCATTCTTTCCTTATAAATTTCGGAGTTAGAGTATGCGTGATTTCTTAATTCGTCTAATACATTCAATTGACAAAATCGATTTTTACCGGCAATTTCTATGTCTAAGTTTACATTTTTAATCGCTCAGTAGGCTTTGTGTGCTATTTCTACCGGCAAATGACAACTTTTTCCGTAGACAAACTTATATGGGGTGGTACCTATTGTTGTTTTATATGCAGTTCGAAAAGCCCATAAAGCATCGTCTAATTTATCGGCCCATTCCTTTTTATTTAACCCTACGGTTTTTTCAAGTATTCTTTTTAAACCTCGATTAGTCATTTCGGCTTGTTCATTTGTTTGAGGGTGATATGCTGTTGAGACCCGGTGATAGACCCCATATCTTGTTAAAAAAATTTCAAGTTGATGATTATAAAAATGGGTACCTCTTTGACTTATTAATGCCTTTGGAGTTCCAAAACGAGAAAATAATCATTTCAGGAATCTTACCACAACTCTTCCATCATTTGTTGGAAGGGCTTCGGCCTCGGCCCATTTAGACAAGTAATCCACTGCCACAAGTATATATTTGTTTCCTTTTGACGATGGGAAAGGTCCCATAAAGTCGAGTCCCCACACATAAAAAATTTCACAAACAAGAATGTCGTTTTGTGGCATTTCGTTTTTGGAAGAAAGATTACCTGATCGTTGGCAAGCGTCACATGTCTTGATAAGACTTTGGGTGTCTTTGTAAATGGTTAGCCAATAAAATCCTAAATCAAATACCTTTCGTGCGGTACTAGCGGCACCATGATGTCCTCCGTATGGACCTTCATGACAATGGCGGAGAATTCTTCTTGCTTCACTACCATGTACGCATCGACGGATAAGTTGGTCGGCACACATTTTGAAAAGATAAGGATCTTCTAAAAAATAATGCTTTACATCGGCAAAGAATTTTTTTCCTTGATGATGTGGCCATCCTTTTGAGACTATTCCGCTAGCTAAGTAGTTAGCATAGTCGGCGTACCATGGCTCTTCTCGGTATTCCACCTTTTCTAGGGACTCAGTTGGAAATTTTTCATTGATTAGCTCGTCCCTAGTTACCTCCAAAGCTGGATCTTCTAAGCGGGAAAGATGATCTGCAACGGTGTTTTCTGCTCCTTTTTTGTCTTTTATTTCAATGTCAAATTCTTGGAGGAGTAGAATCCATCTGATCTAACGCGGTTTGGCATCTTGTTTCTTAAAGAGATAATGAATGGCTGCATGGTCTGTATAAACTATCGTTTTAGAAAGAACAAGATAAGAGCGAAATTTATCAAAAGCAAATACTACAACTAGTAATTCTGTTAGGACCGGTTTTGACTTCGTAACGATTGCGTGTGACACGTTCGACGTGTGGAATCCGTGAACGTGCGTGACCGAACACACGAGACATACTCAATCTGTGATTCTATAGAAATGTATGAAATTGTACAAAGTACCACGAATCACCTTTTGCCTTTCTCTCTCTACTTTCTCTCTCTAGCTCTAATCTCCTCAAATGTAGCAAATGGCAAAAGTTGCAAAAGTCCTAAATGAGAACCCTAATGGTTCTATTTATAGGCCAAGGTTATAAGAAGGTTCTCCTTATTTACAGTTATACCACCTTGCCTTTTACTAACTAGATATTACAAAATAAGCCTAGAATTAATCTATTTCTGCTACGGTCTTGAGATGACGGAGGCGATAGACATACTGCGCTAACAGACTCCCCCTTGGATATTGCCGCAGTCAATCTCAAACATTTAGTCAAACTCGTAGCGTCTGGTCTTTTTCTCTCTCTCTGAGTCTTACTGTTTGAATAGAATCCCCGTGGATCTATTCTTCAGCTTCAGCTTCTTCTTTTGGTAGACTCTTCAGGCTCCCCCTTTCGTCAAGCTTCCGTGCTTTGGGATCGACACCTGGCTTTTCGGTTACAAGCTCTTCTGGGAAAGATACCTAGCTCCTTTTACGCTTCCCCTTGCGTTGAGCTCGTCTTCAGACTCCCCCTTAGACTCGGCTATCGGGATCGTAGTCTGGTATAGCATCTGCAATTCTCAAACTTTTATAAGTAAAAATATTTTGAACATCCAATTTTCCAGGAATTGTGACCTGGCTCTTTTAAACTTTCTAAATCAAGATCCTGGCTCTAAAGATATAATAATATGAATATATCCAGGATTACTTGAATCTCTCCCCCTATCAACAATCTTCAAAGATTTAGCAGTATTAAGCGACAGGATTGGAAACTGGCTCTATTCATTAGATTTTAACAATATGAGCATCCAAATCCTTCACGGTTAATCATCCAAGTCCAACTTAATGACCTTGGAGATATCATAAACTGTTTTTGATTTTTGAATTTAAAAAAAAACTTCAAGTTTCAAATTAATGAACTTGTTTATTTTCAGAAACACAATCAGCATACTTAGATTTTGAAACTCAGCTCTCAGACATCGGCTGTCGAAAATAAAGCAGAAATCAAAATCTTTTTGAAATTTTTTTTAAACATAAAGCAATAAAGAAATATTTACAAACATATTAACACACAATATTTTTTGTTTTGAGTTTGCGTTAGAGGATCATATCAGTTTTTGATAAGTCACAAGTACCGTTGAGCTTAGTTTCACATAAAGAATTAAACAATTCACTTAGATTGTCGATATACTGATCCACTTAAATTTTCACACAAAGTTCAACTGATTCAGGATACGAATTAGATGTTTTAAGAACTTAAACTCATTCATGTGTCCCACCTCTTGAATATACTCTCGTATCCAGATCCCAATATTCAGTCTTACAGGTGAGTATACCTAGATGATATATGTAAGGGGTTAAATTGCGAAAAAAACGTGAGAGCTCAGGTCAGAACTTCCGTTCAGCAGAGAGATGACGGCTTCGACTTTTGGTGTGTCCCCTTTAGAGGATCTTTTCTTCAACAGGACATGATTTACATATTTTTTCAATGTTTCATCATTTTTTATGCTGAGGGTGGTGCTATATGTCAAGCAAGTGTAAAGTATTATACGGGGACTAGGCCATTGCTTCCGCAAAATCAGAAGTCCCGGGATAATACCCCAGATATCACTAAGCATAAAGACCTAGTATCTCAGAAAGAGGGGTCTTTCAAACGAGATTTCAGGGGTTACCTATATATCCAAGTAGTGTTCCCCAAGAAATAAGCAAGTTTGAATTTAGGTTTATATCCCGAAAAAGTTTACTAAATGTATAAAAACCTATCGGCATATCATCAGTGAGACAGTTTAATGCTATATAATCATTACATTTCTTTAGCATACTATAACTGTCTACTGATGTACTATCATTTCCTCTTTTTACATAAAAACTCAATTTTGAATTTTATCATGTTTTTTACTTTTTCAAATTTTCAAATGTTTTTGAATTTTCTGACAATCTTACTCCCCCTAAAATTCAGAACCATTTAAAAGAAAATTTGATAACCGATATAGATAGCTTTGTCTCGCCATCCATTTTCTGCTAAAAGCGTACTGATTTGCAGAAAAATAACGTACCCCCATGATTTACAACCCATTGATTTTCGACAATTTGAAAACCGTTTTTCAATTTTGTGAAATTAATCATGTTTGTTCAGCCGTGAGGGTTTCGGCGTATTCAATCAACATATTTTTGTATTTTGAATTTTTGACAAATTTAAAAACAAACATATTTTTGATTTTTCAAAATTTTCAATTTTTAGGGTTTTTGAAATATTGTTTATTTATGTACAGAAAACAAACAAACTCCCTGTTCAACCAAACCAGGGTTCAGCAGCCTCCTCTCCTCATTGTGCCAGGCTGCTCCAACTTCCATTCTCACAATCTTTGATTTTGTTGAGCACCTGCACATATAGACTACTTGATTACTTGAACAATTTAGCCCAGGTCTGTTTGACCTTAGGCATTTCAACACAATATGCTTCATTCAATTTCGGAAAATCTTTGTCATTTTGTACAAAGACTTTTTCATCTTTTACTTCAACTTTTTCAACATTTACCGAAATCACTTGTTTCTTAGCAGACCATGTTTGCCCTTTTGGAGTACCTCTTTTGTAAAAATGTGAATCTTTTTGAACATTTTCTTTTTGAAGAACAACTTTTGGTTTCCAAAACTGGTTTGGTTTTGTTGTATCAACAGTGTTTTTCCAACTTTGTGTTGTTCTTAATTTTGGTGTTACTGGTTTCCATGTTTGTTGTGAGTCAGCCTTTGACATTTTCGGCTTCCAAGTTTGCTTTGAATCAAACTTGGTTGACTTCTGATTCACAACATCAGACTTTTGTTTCTGAACATAAACAGACTTCTTTTTCGTCTCAACATCAATAGGTTTCAGATTTGGACACTTGCGTGCAAGATGTCCTGTTTGATCACATTTGAAACATGTTCTCTTGGACACATCCTTGACCTGTTGTTGTTGTCTTTTCTTTTGAGAACAGAACTCTTCATTAGACTGTTATCTAAATTTGAGTTTTTCCTCTTCTTCAAAACTTTTTCCTTGAACAAAATTCATCTTTGTCTGATAATTTGGACTTTCATTTCTTTTCCAACTTTGTTTCTTCTTATAACCCAACCCAGCTTCATGTTTTTCTTTTTGAAACCAGGTTTGTTATAAAAAAGATTTGTGACCTTTACCAGCAAGCTTTGGAATTTCAGATTTTTCAATTTCAACCATTTTGAAAACTTTATCAACCTTTTCTGAATTCACATTCTGAATCGGGAATACAACATCTAAGAATAATTTGTCCGATCCAATCATGGTATAAACCAATCCTTTTGAATCTTCATTCAAATTTTTCTCGGATTTTGAGTTTTTCAGATATCCATCATGAAAATTACCTTCATTTTCATCCTGTGATTCAGATTTACCTGTATCAACCGACTCTTCTTTCAACACACTTTCAACGACCTTACCTACCACCTCTGAATCACTAGAATCATCAGATTTGGAATAGGTTATGTCAATGTTATCTGGCAATTGATCTACCATGTTGAAAGCTTTTTTGACCTTTTCATCATCATAAAATGCAAACTTTTCCGGTGGTGGAACTTGATGAAACTCTGAGCCAATGCCTTTCTTGTTTTGCTCAGACTCACCATCTCCCGGTTTTATATCGAAAATACGTTCAAGCACATATGACGACACGTGATAACTCTTTAACTTGTTATTATCCTGTTCTAAATCAGCAATCTGTCGCTTTAGCTTAGCAACATCCTCAATATAGGAATTAACAACACCTTGTTTTATTTCATACATTCGTTTAAGCTCTTTAGTTGTTTCAGATAAGTAATTCATTCTTGATTGAGCAAATTTCATTTCATCTTTCACTTTTTCATATGATTCTTTTGTAATGTGATATGCCAATTTTATTGAATCATATTCCTTCTTCATTTCTTGACAAACAATTTCTTTTTGGTCACATTCTTATGTCTTTTTCAAAACATTTTCTTTCAAAACTTCATTTTCTTTTTCTGCCTTTTTACATTTTTCAAAAAGTTTTTCTTCATTATCTTTCAAAACTTTTTCGTTTTCTAACATTTCTTTGCATTTATTTTTGAAAACTTCTTCAATTTTATTAAATTGTTTGTCTTTTTCAGTACAAGCACTGCACGTTTCCATGCATTTCTTGCACTGTTCAACAGTTTTCAAGATTTCAGAGTTAGAATTTACCTCAGTGATTGGCACTTCGGTGTTTGCAGGAACTTCTGTCTGATCAGCAACATTCTGCTTTTCTTCAACACCAACCTCATCACCAGCATCACCAGCAACCTTCAAACTCTCATTCTTCTCTTCTATCAAACTTTTATCTTTCTTCTCATCTTTTACAACCTGCTGTTCTTCAGTAACAGCTTCTTTCACAACTTCTATATTCATCCTCACATCTTCCTCAGCAACTTTCTTTAATTCTTCAACCATACTCTCAACATTCTTCTCCATTCTCTCCTCATCTCTCTTCTTCAAACTCGATATCATTACTTCTCTTATGAGTTTTTCCAGCTTTTCCTCATAATTTTTGTCTTTTACAGCATTTGAATAAAATTCGCCGACCCGAGGAATTACTAAAAGAACATCATCAAAAACTATGTCCTTCTTGGAAACAACAGGTTCACCATATCTGTTGATATAACACTCTCGTTTCTTATCCCATCTTTTGTATCTGACAGCTTCATCATATTCTCTTTGCATATCATTCATTCTGTTCGCAGCCATTCTTATTTCTCTGTCTGTTTTCTCACTCAGAATTTCTTCTCTGGTTTTCTTTTTAGCCTCAACAACAACCTTTTCTTCTTTGTTTTCATCTTTGATTTCAGCAACAAAGACGTAATGGTTGTTCTTTAATATAGCTTTGCCATGAGCTGTTTTTCGAATATCAACACGATCTTCTTCCGGACAAACTTGACTCCAATCATATCCTTCATCATCGTGGATTACAGCACAAGCTCTTGACTTCTCTCTGGGTTTATCTTCGATCATCTTTGGCTCTTCTCTGCTACGGTGGTAAATTGCCTTTCGGTAGTAATCATCATTGAACGGATGTTCATTTCCACCTACTGCAGAATTGTTGCACTCTCTCTTGAAATGACCTTTTTGCTTACATTTAAAGCAAGTCACTTTGGACTTATCAAATCCAAGCTTTGTAGATGCACCACCGAGAGATTGTTTCCCAGTAATTTCCATATATCTCTGAGCTCTGCGGATGCAACTAGCTAAACACCAGCGGATGTCAATGAGTTCCATTTCTTCCGGATCAATCTGGTCGTAGTCTTCTTTGGTTAACTCAGAGTTACCAATCTTGCATGCAACTAGACCTTCATACGATTCCAGAACAGATGCAAGGAAGCTCATTTGCTGCTTAGCTTCTTTGATGCTCATGGCTGGAGAATTCTTCAATTTGAGAGCAATGTTGCACAGAACTCCTTCAGATTCTTCAGAACTAGCTTTTGAAGCAGATGAATGATAACCCGGATCGTAACTTGATGAGCTTTTCTGAGGTTCTTTTGTCCTCTCTCCACTGAATGCTGTCTGTGGTGATCTATCAGCTTTCACCGAAGGTATATTGCCTTTATAATAAAGACCAACATTCTGTTGATGCGAAGAACTGCTCATCTTGTCCTGCTTTTGCAACTCAAGTTCATGACTCTCTATCTTTTCTATCAAGACATCAAGAGAAATTGTATCATATAAAGCATCATTTTTCAGGATAAAAACAAACGTTTGCCACTGATCAGCTCGTGGTAACGCTTCTATAAGTTTGTCTATTATTTCTTCTCTTGTTTTTTCAATCTTAAATCTTTCTAGTTCGATTTTTAGATGACAAAAACGTTCAATCATTTGACGGACTGATTCACCATTAAGACTATCAAACAAATCAAATTCCTTTTTTAATAAAGCAATTTTGTTCTTCCTGATTTGTTTACCACCCTCTGCCTTAACCCGTAAAGCCTCCCAAACCGATTTTGAAGTTCCGTCATGTTGCAGTAAAGCAAACATGTCATTTCTGATTGCCAACTGGATCAAAGCAATCATTCTCTGTTCTGCTGAGAATTCTGCTTTGTCATCTTTAGGTAAGTCTTTGAGTGGAAGCTCTTCTCCTTTATCATTAGTCGGCCTTTTGTACCCAAACTCCAAACAAAACCAGCTCTCGTGAGCATAGGCTTTTGCCCAACCAATGAACCTCTCTTTCCACCACGTGTAATCTTCAATGCTTTCCAGAGTTGGTGGCTTCGAGTGTGTTCCATAGAAGTTATCATGTTTGATGTTCTCATTGATTGCTTTTGTAATTGACTTTGGTGTGACTGTTGACATTTTGAAAGATTCGGATGTGAACGCGTTGTAAAACGTGTTGTAGAACTCTTCAGCCATGATATGATCTTCTCGATTTACAAGCACCTTTTAATCACCTTAATCACGAACAAACAAGCACAATCAGTTTAAATAATATTAAACAAATGAATCGGACAGGTATCCGATCGAGTGAATCAACACAAGTCAACAGTGAAAATAATCTCGTGACAACGCTGTCCGTTCGGGTGAGATTGCTATCCGTTAGGATGAGATTGCTATCCGTTCGGAAGAGATTGCTATCCGTTCAGATGATGTTGCTATCCGTTCGGGTGAGATAGCTATCCGTTCGGGTGAGATTGTATCCGTTCAGGTGAGATAGCTATCCGACTCTTTGACACAAGCCACTCTACTAAACGACAAAATTGTTGTCCGAGCGGGTGACAGTTGATTCCTTTTTATCAATGATGAACTTGACTTATCAACTGAACTCACATGCTACATGCAAACTGACAACTCACATGGGATTAACAATGATGGCCGACAATAATCAGTATCTCATGCAAACTTATCACATTCAAAACATTAATCGATGTATTGAAACAATTAATACAGATCACATATATCAACAATTCTTATGTCATGCAAGATCACAAGCACTAATATTATCAAAAGCAAATAGCCGACATTCTCATTTAATGAATTCAATTAAGAGATCACGTGCAAATATTATAATGATTGGTCAATCAGTCAATAAAAGTTAAGATAGTGTTCGTCAACAACAATGGTTCGTCGATTAATCACAACAACTGAATTCAATCAACAGCAGATAAATTGCAGAGACTCGGATTGTTGTCCGCTCGGATAGTAATCCGCTCGGATGGGTCAACTAAAGTCAACTCGGATTGTTATCCGCTCGGATGGTAATCCGCTCGGATGGGTCAACTAAAGTCAACTCGGATGGTAATCCGCTCGGATTGTAATCCTCTCAGATAGGTCAACTAAAGTCAACTCAGATAGTAATCCGCTCGGATTGTAATCCGCTCGGGTGACACAGTTCCTGCAGTCTGACAATTCACATGAAATTATTAATCACAAAAATCTTTGAGCCGACAACATTTATATGAAACAAATTCTCATTGGACCTCTATGTATGAATCACGTGAACATGAAATCACATGTCTACTGACTTATGCAAATTCTGAATGCAATTAATGATGTTGACACAAATCACACTACTTCACATGCAATGGGTGCTGTTAAAAGATTCACGTGATATATGATGACAACAGACAATAACAATCACATGCACACCGTTAAAGTTGTCTGACAAGCTGAATATGTTGACTTTAATGAATTGATATAGGTGTAATGCTATGACACGGAATGCTATCCGGTCGGATAGTAATCCGAACGGATAGGTCAACAGAAGTCAAAGTCTTTAATGAAATGAAGGAAGATGACATAATACGGATTGTTATCCGATCGGATAGTAATTCGAACGAATAACAGTCAACAAAAGTCAACACCTTTTTTTTAATGAAATGAAGCTTTGAGTCAGATGGTCATCCGATCGGATTGCCATCCGATCGGTGAGCACTAAGAACAATAACAGCATCAACAGTAAGCATATTTCACAAACTTTCGAACCACAAAAATTCAAATTTCTCACAAACGGCTTAGAGTTAAAATTTGAAATTTTGTAGGCTTTTAGATCATGTATATTCGCACAACATATCCAAAAATTAGCCGATTTTAACCGTAAAAAGTCATTTAATTTTGCGTTTTTCAGTAAGAACGTGAAGAATATGAAAAAGTGAAGAAAGTTTTGACAAATCTGGATGAAATTGACTCTGAATCTGATGAATTTGTGTATGAAACAGTGTGTTTGATCCGTGCAATCGAGCCTCTGCTCTAATACCACTTGTTAGGACCGGTTTTGACTTCGTAACGATTGCGTGTGACACGTTCGACGTGCGGAATCCGTGAACGTGCGTGATCGAACACACGAGACGTACTCAATCTGTGATTCTATAGAAATGTATGAAATCGTACAAAGTACCACGAATCACCTTTTGCCTTTCTCTCTCTACTTTCTCTCTCTAGCTCTAATCTCCTCAAATGTAGCAAATGACAAAAGTTGCAAAAGTCCTAAATGAGAACCCTAATGGTTCTATTTATAGGCCAAGGTTATAAGAAGGTTCTCCTTATTTATAGTTATGCCACCTTGCCTTTTACTAACTAGATATTACAAAATAAACCTAGAATTAATCTATTTCTGCTACGGTCTTGAGATGACGGAGGCGATAGACATACTGCACTAACAAATTCTTTTTCTGTTGTTGTGTAATTTTCTTGTGCATCGCTAAGTGTTTTACTAGCGTAATATATTGGGTGAAAATGCTTATTTTTTCTTTGTCCTAAGACGGCTCCAACTGCAAAGTCACTTGCATTACACATGATTTCGAAAGGTAATTTCCAATCAGGCGCTATCATGATAGGTGCATTGACTAGCATTTCTTTTAGTGTGAGAAATGCTTGGTTGCAATCCTTATCAAAGATGAAAGGAGCATCTTTTTCAAGTAATTTTGTTAGAGGTCTTGAGATTTTGGAAAAGTCTTTAATAAATCGTCTATAGAATCTGGCATGTCTGTAAGGACCCTCAAAAAATGTCCCAAATTGACCGTAAGTGCGAACCCGGACCCCTGAAACCCTAATCCATATAAAAAAAATCAAGAAAACAGATTTTTGGTCCTCTCGCGGGCCGCGTAAAACATCAGAAGGGCCTCACGCGGGCCGCGTCAAAACCCTGTTGACCGGATAAGCGTTCCGGGTCCACGTGTCATACACGTGGCATGCCTACCAGTGACACGGATGCCCTAATCTACGACTAGATGCCCTCGCGAGCCATGTAAAGGTTAAGAGTGGGCTTACGCGGGCCGCGTAAGACCCAAAATTCAGCTATAAATAGGGCAGGTTATGAGCAGTCCACTGGTGTCAAAATCCTTTCACTAAAACGAAGTTTGGCTGCTCAAATTCGAAATTTACTTTTACAATAGCAAGGCGCTGCTACGATACAGGGTATTAACTTGATCGCTGCTACGATTCAATGTCCGATCGATTGAAACTATCCGATGGATGTTTAAGTGCTGCCCACATTAAGGCCATACTTTGTCATTAGTCGTGAATTCGATGGATGTTTAAGTATAGCACTTTGTCATTCGTTGTGAGGGTTTTAGTCTCGTGAGTTATCGTAAATGATGTATTAGTTACTGACCTAGTTCGTGTGCATTGTTATTTAAATTAGGTTACAAGGCTAATCAGTAGGCTTAACTCTGCCCGTTTAAATCTGCAATGTGAGTCATTCTCTTTTTATCAACAGTATTTTACAATACTCCAATCATTTTCAAAAGTTATAATTACAGGGATTAAGTCATGGTTATCTTGAATCACTGGCTAATTGGGGTATTGTGCACATTACTAATTTCTCACGGTTAGGCTAATAAATCCTAACAATGATAATCATCACTACTTGGGGAAGGACCCAATAGTGGTATGACCATCGTCACCAGGTGACACGGCGCCAGATAAAAATAAGATAGAAGCCATTGTAATCGCTCTTATGCTGTAATTAATAACTAATGTGTCGTTTTACATACTTGAATGACTCGCCAGTATTTCCCCGCTGATAAATATTTATAAAACATGTTTCAGGCGACCTGCTGTAAATCAAGGAAAACGTGCTACGGAGCACTAACAAGCTTGAAGAGGTGGCTCAGTTAAAATAAATAAACATGTTTTATAAATCAGGGAATTTCCTAATAAAATTCCTCTATTGTAAATTACGGGGTTTATCCCGAATTATGAAATAAAATAATCGGGCATTTTCAAGCTTAAAAAGATCCTGATAAATCTTCCGCTGTCGCACCAATTAATAAATACCAAGGGTTCCCGTCCCGCGGCTCCTGACCGGGTCAAACCGGGGCTAGGGCCGTGACAGGAAAAGGTGGTATCAGAGCCACTGATTTAAGCCTATTAAGTATTTAAAAATACTTAATTTTCCTGATTACTGTCTTATGATTATGTGTTTCTATCTTGACTATCTGTTAATTTACAGTATGGGTAAGCAAAGAATTTCGGATATCTATCTTAAATTAGATAGTTCACTGAAAGATAAGGGAACTTCATCCCAATCAAATTCCTCAAGATACTCAGCAGATACTGAGGAGGGAATATTTGTTCGTAAGGCACAGTTTGAGAAACCACTTACCCCTAATAAAAGAAGTTGGATTATTAGAAAAAGTCAAGAGAAAATAAGAAAGTCACAAATAAAAGAAGTGATAATTAAAGAAACTCAGGGAACAGGTGATAACCCACCATGGGAAGATGAATTAGGTGAACAATGGGTAAATCTCTACATGTTAGCTACTATAGCAGTAAATGCTAACTTATAGTTAAATCGCCAAACCAGTACTAGCACCTATGCCACCTATAAGTCAGAAACTTTAATCTATTAAATAACCACTAGTATCTTTCGAATTTTAGTTGTACTAAAAAATAAATATTTTGTTTCAATAAAATGGTTTATTAGATATTTGTAATTAATATTAAAATTTTCCGATTTTCATTCTGTGATTCTGTGAAAATTCAATTTACAAAATTTAACCTAAAATTTTGCGTGTTTCTTCATAACTGCTAAACAGCATGAATGAATTATCTGAAGCTCTTCAGAATCTCAATCTCTATTCTGTGAATGTGGAAGTTTCTAGAGACTTTACCGGTTATTGTGCCGACGTGGAGGAACCTATGGAATTTCAAACCCAACCACCTGAAAAAACCTAAGCGAAAGAAGAGAAGAAGAATTGTGGGCTGGAGGCGTGTGCGCAGGAAGAAACCAGCGACACGGAAAGTTATCAAGACAGAGGATTCCAAAGGTAAAGGCAAGGAAATAGAGATTGGGGAAAGTTCTAGGCAAGACCAAGAAATGCCACCCTGGGAAGAACTGGATCATAAACTAGCTCTTAGTGACCTCATCAGACCTGCCGATGAAAACCACTTTAGTTACCCAGTGGAAGCACAACTTCCAGTTGACCTAGAGCCTGAAATACCAGATCCTATTATTCACACCCAACCTCTACCAGCAGAACTAGAAGAATGGTGGACCACCGACTGGCAATTCCAGAATCTACTAAACAACCCTGATATCTTTTTCCCTCAGTTTGACCCAGAACCACCACTACACCCACCTATGAGCTCTGAAAATTTGGCTGAACTCCGTCATTATGGCGAGGAGCTGATTGATGCAGGGAACCGAATCCGGGAAGTAGGAGAGAGGATATTTTGGAAGTACGACGAGAGGGAGCGTCGTTTCTAAAGTGCCAGCTAACAGAGAACATTTGTGGTGATGTGGTGTGTTTGTTTAATAATAATATAATCATAAAAATATAATAATGTGTAATAACTTAAAAATAAAACTTTTATAAGACAACCAGTTTTTACGGATGCCTATTATATATATAAAATATCGAACGTCGAAAGATCGACAATTTTGGCTATACGTGTTAATGTGATTATGTGCAATTATTTTGTTATGTTTGGTTATTAATTATTTTATACTAATTACTTATATAAATTAATTACCAGATGGCACACGCTGGTAATGAACCCGATAATGAAGTTAATCAATCTGAGCATAACAATGAAGATCAATTTCTGAATAGGCAAGATATTGAAAATATCGTTGCTCAGGAATAGCCAATGCTATTCCAGCAATACATGCTGCTGCTCGAAATCTAGTTGAACCTCAACAAATTATTCCTAGCAAACGCACACAGGGTGACAATTTCAATAATAGTGTAAACGGAGGCGGCAACCATACTAATAACAACAACGATGGAATGCAAGCCCCGCTCCTTAAGAAAATGAAAGCTGCAACGCCTGGTTGCACTTATAAGGAATTTCTTGCTTGTAAACTGGTAGAATTTTCAGGCAACGAAGGGGCGACTGCGGCGCTGCGTTGGTTGGTTGGAGAAAACTGAGGCAGTAATTATGATAAGTAAATGTGTCGAGGAAGACAAGGTCATGTATGCGTCGCATCTTTTTAAAGAAGGGACGCTAGAATGGTGGAATACGGTACTTCAAGCCAAAGGAAGAAATATGGCCTATGCCATGAATTGGGAAGAATTTAAGCAGCTAGTGGAAAGAAAATTTTGTCCCGAATATGAAAAGGAACAAGTGACAAATAAGTTCCTGAACCACCGGATGGTGGATGTAGACTATCGAGGGTATACTTCGACATTCTTCGAATATGCGAGAGTGGTACCAACCCTGGCTTCGCCAGAACCGGTACTTATTTCCCGCCATATTTGGGGGTTGATTGGCGAAATTCGAGATATCGTCAAAGCTGCGAGACCCCGCACTATTGACGATGCTGTAGAATTAGCTAACACCCTAACTGACGGACTGGTACGTACAAGAGAAGAAACCCGGAAAAAGGAAGTGGCCCAAAAGATTACCCAGGGATTCCGTATGAGTAACCGTAGCAATTTCAAGAGAAAGGGAACTTGGCAATCTTCCACTGTTCCATTTTGCAATACCTGCAAAAGGAAGCATTTTGGAAAATGCAAAGGGTATTGCAATTTCTGCAAAATTCCGGGGCATCAAGAAGAAGATTGCAGAAAGAAGAAAGCAACGGTCTGCTACAACTGTGGAGAAGTTGGACACTTTAGGTCAGACTGCCCAAAATTGGTCAAACCAGCTGATAACAAAGCCAAACCTGCAGAAGGAACTACCAAAAAGAACGCAAGAGCCTTCCAGTTGACTACTCAGGAAGCAGAGCTAATTCCTGACGTGATAGCTGGTAAGTTCCTAGTTCACAACGTTTATGCAAAAGTATTATTTGACTCTGGTGCAAACCAAAGTTTTATAAATACTTCCTTCTTCCAAGCTCTTAAGCTACCTTTAACAAAACTTAGGCAAGTTTTTACAGTCGAAACGGCAGATGGGAATTCTGTTAACATAGATCAGGTTTTGCAAGAAGGAAAGATAGAACTTTTAGGTCATAAATTTTCTGCAAACCTGTTACCTATGAATTTAGCTGGATTCGATATTGTGTTAGGAATGGATTTGTTAGTAGCCAACCATGCTCGAATTATTTGTGATAAGAATTCCATAGAAATACATACACCTTTAGGAGAATTAATGGTGATTACAGGAGATAAGCCACGTAAGCCAATGAAATTCATTTCAGTAATGAAGTTGGCCAGTTATTCAAGAAAACAAGAAATGGTGTATATGATTTCAGTAATCATTAACACGAAAGGTAAAGAACTTAAAGAAATTCCTGTAGTAGCCGAATACCCAGATGTATTCCTAGAAGAACTACCTGGATTACCACCTGATAGGGAAGTAGAATTTAGAATTCATCTAATTCCTGGAACTACACCAATAGTTAAGGCACCTTATCGGTTAGCACCCACCGATATGCTAGAATTGAAAAAGCAGTTAGATGAATTACTAAGCAAAGGATTCATACAACCTAGTTCATCCCCGTGTGGAGCTCCAGTGTTGTTTGTGAAGAAGAAAGATGGTTCGATGTGAATGTGTATCGATTATAGGGAATTGAATAAGGTTACAATTAAGAATCGATACCCATTACCTAGGATTGATGATCTTTTCGATCAACTTCAAGGAGCTAGATACTTTTCTAAGATAGATTTACGCTCCGGATATCATCAATTGAAGGTACAAGAAGAAGACATACCTAAAACTGCTTTCAGAACTAGGTATAGTCATTATGAGTTTACAGTCATGCCCTTTGGATTAACAAATGCTCCAGCAGCATTTATGGACATGATGAATAGGATCTGTAAACCGTACTTGGATAAATTTGTAATTGTTTTCATCGACGACATACTTATTTATTCCAAAAGTCAGGAGGAACATTGTGAGCACCTGCATGTACTCTTAACCTTGTTAAGAAAAGAAAAGCTCTACGCCAAATTCTCGAAGTGTGAATTTTTGCTACAAGAAGTACAATTTTTAGGTCACATGGTGAATCACGAAGGCATTCACGTAGATCCTGCTAAGATAGAAGCAATCACTAAATGGAAGGTTCCGCAATCAGCTATGGAAATTAGAAGTTTTATAGGTTTAGCCGGATACTATAGATGGTTTATTAAGGATTTTTCCAAGATAGATGTACCATTAACTAAGCTAACCTGTAAATCAGTTAAGTTTGAATGGGGACCTAAACAAGAAAAAGCTTTTAAAATCTTAAAGCAGAAGTTAACAAATGCTCCAATTTTAGCTTTACCAGAAGGAACAGAAGATTTTGAAGTATACTGTGATGCTTCAAAACTAGGATTAGGATGTGTGCTTATGCAACGTAAGAAGGTAATTGCGTATGCATCAAGGCAATTGAAGAAGCATGAAGAAAACTATACAACACATGACTTAGAGTTAGGAGCCATAATTTTTGCCCTTAAGATTTGGAGACACTATTTGTATGGAAGTAAGTTTACTGTCTATACAGATCATAAGAGCTTAAGATACATATTTGGGCAAAAAGAATTAAACATGAGGCAAAGGAGATGGATGGAAATCCTAAGTGACTACGACTGTGATATTCAATATCAAGAAAAGGAAAAGCAAACATAGTTGCTGATGCTTTAAGTCGTAAGTATCATGAGAAACAATGACGAGTTCGTGCTCTTAGATTAAGTTTACAATTAGACTTAATGGAACAACTGAAAAGCATTCAAGAAACAGCAATCAAGGATGATGCTGAAGGAATGAAAGGAAGAATAAAGGAATTAGAACAGGGAGTTGATGGAATTTGGAGATTCCATAAGAAACAAATTTGGGTACCTAAACAAGGAGAATTAAGAAATAAGATTCTAGAGGAAGCCCATAAAGCTAGGTATACCATGCATCATGGTAACAACAAAATGTACCAAGATTTAAGAAATAACTTCTGGTGGATAGGAATGAAAAAGGACATAGCTAGATATGTTTCTAAATGTCTTACTTGTTCACAAGTTAAGGCAGAATACCAGAAACCTTCAGGTCTACTACAACAATTAGAAATGCCTGTATGGAAATGGGAGCTCATAACAATGGACTTTGTTACTAAGTTACCCAAAACCAGAAAAGGTAATGACGCAATTTGGGTAATTGTGGATCGATTAACCAAATCAGCTCATTTTCTACCCATGAAAGAAACCTTTAGCATGGAAAGATTAGCCAAGTTGTATGTAGATGAAGTAGTATCCTTACATGGAGTCCCACTCTCCATTGTATCTGATAGGGATAGTCGTTTCACTTCCCACTTCTGGACAAGTTTCCAGGAAGCCATGGGAACCCGACTAAATCTAAGTACTGCATACCATCCTCAAACAGACGGACAAAGTGAAAGGACGATCCAAACCCTGGAAGACATGCTTAGGGCATGTGTAATAGATTTTGGTGGAAATTGGGATGACCACCTACCTTTAATTGAATTCTCCTATAACAATAGTTATCATTCAAGCATTGAAGCTGCCTCATTCAAAGCACTGTATGGACGAAAGTGTAGAACTCCAGTTTGTTGGGCAGAAATAGGAGAAAGTCAATTATCAGGTCCTGAAATAGTACAAGAAACTACCGACAAGATTACTCAAATCAAGGAAAGACTAAAGACGGCTCGAGATCTCCAGAAGAGTTATGCAGACAATCGACGCAAGCCATTAGAATTCCAAGTTGGAGACAAGGTACTATTGAAAGTTTCTCCTTGGAAAGGAGTAGTTCGATTTGGTAAGAAAGGAAAGCTAAGTCCAAGATACGTAGGACCATTTCCAGTAATCCAACGTATAGGACCAGGTGTTTATCGCTTACAACTACCAGAAGAGCTAGCTGGAGTACATGACGTATTTCATGTATCCAATCTCAAGAAATGTCTATCGGACGAATCATTGGTAGTACCTCTTCAAGATGTAGAGGTAAATGAAAAGTTAAAATTTGTGGAGAAACCACTTCAAATAGAAGACAGAAAGATCAAGTTTCTCAAGCACAAGCGACTAGTGCTGGTCAAAGTCAAATGGGATTCAAAGAGAGGACCCGAATACACTTGGGAGCTGGAATCGGAGATGAAGCGAAAGTATCCTCACTTATTTCAGTAAATCTCGAGGACGAGATTTTAAATAAGGTGGGGAGGATGTAAGGACCCTCAAAAAATGTCCCAAATTGACCGTAAGTGCGAACCCGGACCCCTGAAACCCTAATCCATATAAAAAAATCAAGAAAACAGATTTTTGGTCCTCTCGCGGGCCGCGTAAAACATCAGAAGGGCCTCACGCGGACCGCGTCAAAATCCTGTTGACCGGATAAGGGTTCCGGGTCCACGTGGCATGCATACCAATGACACGGATGCCCTAATCTACGACTAGATGCCCTCGCGGGCCACGTAAAGGTTAAGAGTGGGCTTACGCGGGCCGCGTAAGACCCAAAATTCAGCTATAAATAGGGCAGGTTACGAGCAGTCCACTGGTGTCGAAATCCTTTCACTAAAACGAAGTTTGGCTGTTCAAATTCGAAATTTACTTTTACAATAGCAAGGCGCTGCTACGATACAGGGTATTAACTTGATCGCTGCTACGATTCAATGTCCGATCGATTGAAACTATCCGATGGATGTTTAAGTGCTGCCCACATTAGGGCCATACTTTGTCATTAGTCGTGAATTCGACGGATGTTTAAGTATAGCACTTTGTCATTCGTTGTGAGGGTTTTAGTTTCGTGAGTTATCGTAAATGCTATATTAGTTACTGACCTAGTTCGTGTGCATTGTTATTTAAATTAGGTTACAAAGCTAATCAATAGGCTAAACTCTGCCCGTTTAAATCTGCAATGTGAGTCATTCTCTTTTTATCAACAGTATTTTACAATACTCCAATCATTTTCAAAAGTTATAATAACAGGGATTAAGTCATGGTTATCTTGAATCACTGGCTAATTGGGGTATTGTGCACATTACTAATTTCTCACGGTTAGGCTAATAAATCCTAACAGTGATAATCATCACTACTTGGAGAAGGACCCAATAGTGGTATGACCATCGTCACCAGGTGACACGGCGCCATATAAAAATAAGATAGAAGCCATTGTAATCGCTCTTATGCTGTAATTAATAACTAATGTGTCATTTTACATACTTGAATGACTCGCCAGTATTTCCCCGCTGATAAAATATTTTTAAAACATGTTTCAGGCGACCTGCTGTAAATCAAGGAAAACGTGCTACGGAGCACTAACAAGCTTGAAGAGGTGGCTCAGTTAAAATAAATAAACGTGTTTTATAAATCAGGGAATTTCCTAATAAAATTCCTCTATTGTAAATTACGGGGTTTATGCCGAATTATGAAATAAAATAATCGGGCATTTTCAAGTTTAAAAAGATCCTGATAAATCTTCCGCTGTCGCATCAATTAATAAATACCACGGGTTCCCGTCCCGCGGCTCCTGACCGGGTCAAACCGGGGTTGGGGCCGTGACAATGTCCTAGGAAACTTCTGATGGCTCTCACGGAGGATGGGGGTGGTAATCGAGAAATAGTGTCTATTTTAGCTCGATCAACCTCCATTCCTTCGCTTGAGATTTTATGACCGAGTACTATTCCATCCGTTACCATGAAATGGCATTTTTCCCAACTAAATGCGAGGTTAGTTTCCTCACATCGGGATAGCATTCGTTCAAGGTTATCGAGGCATTGATCATATGAATCTCCAAAGATAGAAAAGTCGTCCATGAAGACTTCCATAGTCTTTTCTATCATATCATGGAAGATGGCCACCATGCAACGTTGAAAGGTTGCGGGGGCATTACATAGAACAAAATGCATGCGTTGATAAGCAAAAGTTCTGTAGGGACATGTGAATGTTGTCTTTTCTTGGTCTTCGGTTGCTATCTGTATTTGAAAGTAACCTGAAAAACATCTAAAAACAATAAAATTTGTGACCGGATAATCTTTCTAACATTTGATCAATAAAAGGTAAAAGAAAGTGATCTTTCCTTGTTTCCTCATTTAATCAACGATAATCTATACATGCTCTCCATCCTGTGACGGTTCTTGTTGGTATTAATTCATTTTTTTCGTTAGTGACCACCGTCATACCTCCCTTTTTAGGAACTACTTGGACGGGACTTACCCAAGGACTATCGAAAATTGGGTATATGAGTTCGGCGTCAAGTAATTTGATGACTTCATTTTTAACCACTTCTTGGACGTTTGGATTTACTCTACGTTGTGGTTGTATTACCGATTTATAGTCATCATTCATTAAAATTTTGTGCGTGCACATGGAAGGGCTTATTCCTTTAATATCTACAAGCTTCCAAGCGATCGCGTTTTTGTGTTTTTTCAAAAGTATGATTAATTTTTCTTTTTCTACACTAGTTAATTTTGATGAAATAATTACAGGTAACTTACCATCTTCGTCGAGAAAAGCATATTCCAAACCTTTTGGAAGTTCTTTGAGCTCGAGTGGTGGGTCTTTGGGAGACTCCTTATTTGGTTGCTCATTTTGATCAAGAACCAAAAAGGTTTGTTCTATGGCGACCTCTTCTTCAACAAAATGGTCGATTTCTTCTCTTGTATCGGGTGGCTCATCTTCATCTTCAATTAGGGGGTCATTATTGCCGAATGGATATTTCATTGAACGCTCTTCTTTTGAATGCCCCTAATTGAATGTGTAGATTGTTTTTCTTCCGATTTTCAAAGCTTCATAGGTTTTTACAAAAGGTCGTCCCAACACTAACGGAGCGTCATCAAGGATGACGAAGTCGGTTGGGATTACCATTTGACTTGTTTGAACTAATACATCCTCAACTATTCCCATTGATTTTATTGTTTTCCGATTAGATAGAAAAATGGGTATTTGAAGTGGAGAAAAATCACCAATACTTAATTTTTCGAAAATGTAGTTGGGCATTATATTAACACAAAGATCTTTATCAATTGTAATATTACTAATAAGGAATTTTGAAAGAAACATGGAACCGGTGTAATGTTAATTTCAAATGGATCATCTTTTATTAGCGTAGTTTGATTATTTGTTAACTTAATGCTTACCATTTCGTCAATTTTAGTGTTAGTGGTTAACTCTTTTAAAAACTTAGCATGAGTGGGTATTAAATAATGATTTTCGAGAGAAGGTGACAAGAGATTAATTTCTTGAAAATTAGACTCTTCTTAAATTTTAACGTTATCGGACTCACCTTTTTCGTTGTTTACCTCATGTGTCATTTTTCACTTACTTGTTCTTACATTTTTACATTTTCAACTATCTCTTCTTTTTACATGTTAATTCTTCCCTTGCGCGGGACTCCTATTCTTTTATGTAGCTCTCGATAGTTTTAATGTGTTCTATTATCTTATCGGTTATGTGGGTGATAGAATAAGGATCTGGATCCTCAAAGCTTGAATTCGGAAGTTCGATCCTTGGTTCTTCATAATACTCATATGAAGTAGATGGTTCACACCATTGTTCCTCAATATAAGTATATGATGAATAAGAGTCGTAACTTGGCTCTTCATAATACTCATATGAGGTGGGTTGTTCACGCCATTGTTCCTCATAATAAGCATATGAAGGTGTAGGCTCATATCTTGGCTCCTCAAAGTATGAGTATGAAGGCTCATACATTGGTTCATCAAAATATGAGTATGAGGGAGAAGGTTCATACTTTGGATCTTCAGAGGATGTGTATGAAGTTGATGGCTCGTACCTGGGCTCCTCATAGTATGTGTATGAAGGGGATGGTTCAAAGAGGTCACAATATTGTACCGAATGAGGGTTGCCACAAATAGTACAATATTCTTCCCAATAATCATCCTCCTCATAGTGGTAGTTGTAACCTCCTGAGTATTGATCCATAAGAATCACTCAGCAGATCACAACAGAGTCTCGGGACCAGAAAATAAAAATAAAAACGGAAACAGAGGCTGGACACGGCCCCGTGTTAATTGAGCACGGCCCCGTGTTCAGGTTCTGTATCTGGGCGTTTTAAAAAATGTGACAGGTTTTGTGCAGCATGGGGGCGTGTTCAATGAGCATGATCCCATGTTCAGACTCTGTATCTGGGCGTTTTAAAAAAAATGCAGCACGGCCCTGTATTCAGTGAACACGGCCCGTGTTCAGGCTACTGTAATGCAAAAACTAACTAAAAATGTAAAAATGCGCGCGGTTTTAAAATGGTTTTTGAAAAACTGATTAGGCCGTCGATTTTAAGCTTTCTTAAAATCCTTGTGTCCCCAGCAACGGCGCCAAAAACTTGGTGTGTGTCGGGTGTATTATGTTTTTTCTTTATATTTTTAACCCTTTTTAACACATTAGTCAAGTTTTATATTTATAAAATACGATATTCTACTAACACTAAACACACACATGGGCAAGTGCACCCATCGTGAGCGTAGTATAGCGTTGGTAAGATACCGAGGTAGTCCAAGGACACAAGAGCTTTTAATACCGGTTTATCCTCAACGTCTAATCAAATCAAAAGTTTTAGAAAGGTTTTAAACATGGAAAGTAAAAA
Organism: Helianthus tuberosus; assembly: GCA_030545235.1. Classification (NCBI taxonomy): domain Eukaryota; kingdom Viridiplantae; phylum Streptophyta; class Magnoliopsida; order Asterales; family Asteraceae; genus Helianthus; species Helianthus tuberosus. The sequence continues at coordinate 114,604 of JARYGA010060926.1, forward strand.
CTAAAATGCTGGAAAATAAAAACAGATAGACAAGATGAATCACTTGGATCTGACTCGCCTTTAATGTAAGCTTTGATGATTTCCGCACTTTTGCACTTTTTAAGAGATTATCTTAGTTATAGTAGTAGGCCCCTCTTTTGAAGGTGACGTTACCTCAACCCAGTGGTTTGAGTCAGCAAGGATACAATCTCAAAGGGTCGGAATATTGGAAGATAATTAATTAAGTTATTAATGCGTAATGTGGTAGGCCCCTCTTTTGAAGGTGACGTTACCCTCGGCTAAGTGGTTTGAGTCAGCAGGGATACAATCCCAAGTAGTCGGGTTAATGTACTAATAGTAGTTTACATATGAGGGGATCAAGCCATTCGCACCCCCGCCATCCAATACCAGTGGGTATTGAAGAAGGTCCTAGTAAGCTTGACCCAGGTCCTTGCAGGATCTATACACTGAACAAGGCAAGAACCTTACCAAACCATTCCCTTAACCCCCGACCAGGTAGCCAACATATCTCTATATAGACCGTAGAGATATAAATGGTGAAAATCTTTTATTTTATATAGACAGTAAAATAATGCCAAGAGACCACGGACAAATGATAAGGAAGTTTCACCTTCAACATATGAAACTAGTTATTAAAGTCATTAATACAAAACAAATAAAAAGTGCGAAAAGATTAAAAATCAAAAGTATTACATTAAATGCTTGTCTTCACCAAGTGATGTAAGAGACTTAGGCAAACATGGCCTTTGATTGTCAAGAACTCTTACGATCAATCTTGGATCCCGAGACTACTATACACACTCTAAGGTGGATGATGGATGATGGTGGTGGATGTGGGTGTTGTGATGGTGGTGGAGTGTGGGTGAAGTGGGAGAGAGGTGGTTTGCAAAGGGATGCCTTTGAAGTGAACCAAACACCCTGATGCGTGTGTAGTGTGATAGGTTTTTAAGTATATTTTTAGCCCTTTTTACACTTTAGTCAAGTTTTAAATTTATAAAACACGATATTTTACTAACACTAAACACACATATGGACAAGTGCACCCATCGTGAGCGTAGTATAGCGTTGGTAACATACCGAGGTCGTCCAAGGACACAAGAGCTTTTAGTACCGGTTTATCCTCAATGTCTAATCAAATCAAAATTAAAAAAAAAAGGTTTAAACATGAAAATAAAAACTAAAAATGCTTAAAATAAAAATAAAAATAAAAAACAGATAGACAAGATGAATCACTTGGATCCGACTCGCCTTTAGTGTAACCTTTGATTATTTCCGCACTTTTGCACTTTTTAAGAGATTATCTTAGTTATAGTAGTAGGCCCCTCTTTTGAAGATGACGTTACCCTCAACCCAGTAGTTTGAGTCAGCAAGGATACAATCCTAAAGGGTTGGATTATTGAAAGATAATTAATTAAGTTATTAATGCGTAATGTGGTAGGCCCCTCTTTTGAAGGTGGCGTTACCCTCGGCTAAGTAGTTTGAGTCAGCAGGGATACAATCCTAAGTAGCCGGGTTAATGTTTTAATAGTAGTTTACATATGAGGGGATTAAGAAATTCGAACCCCCGCCATCCAATACCAGTGGGTATTGAAGGAGGTCCTACTAAGCTTGACCCAGTTCCTTGCAGGATCTATACACTGAACAAGGCAAGACGCTTACCAAACCATTCCCTTAACCCCCGACCAGGTAGCCAACATATCTCCATATAGACCGTGGAGATATGAATGGTGTAAATCTTTTATTTTATATAGACAGTAAAATAACGCCAAGACACCACGGACAAATGATAAAGAAGTTTCACCTTCAACATAAGAAACTAGTTATTAAAGTCATTCATACAAAACCAATTAAAAAGTGCGAAAAGATTAAAAATAAAAAGTATTACACTAAATGCTTATCTTCACCAAGTGATGTATGAGACTTAGGCAAACATGGCCTTTGATTGTCAAGAACTCTTACGATCAATCTTGGATCCCGAGACTACTACACACACTCTATGATGGATGATGGTGGTGGATGTGGGTTGTGATGGTGGTGGTGGGTGGGTGAAGTGTGAGAGAGGTGGTTTGCCAAGGGATGATTTGCAAGTGAGCCAAGCACCCCTATTTATAGCCTGCACAGAAGCCCGGACACGGCCCCGTGTCCATTGGGCACGGCCTCGTGTCCACCCATCTTCTCTTTCTTCATTAATTGCAGTTTGTCTGCATTAGTTGACCACGCCCCCGTGTCCGCTGGGCACGACCCCGTGTGCAGAAGCGTATCTGCACTATCAAGATTTGCCTAGATTCTACGAATCTTAGCGTTGACCACGGCCCCGTGTCCGCTTACCACGCCCCCGTGTTGGGAAATAGAAGCTTCTACAGCTTTGTCTTTTCTGCAGACACTTAGGAACGCCCCCGTGTTCAATGAGCACGGGGCGTGTTCAGCCTTCTGATGTCTTGTTTTTGCTTGGGAAGATGCTGTTGAGGGTTCGGGCATGCCACGTTTACACCTTTTCTTGTATTATTGTTAGATTTGGCTGGATTTTTGCTTCTTTTGTTCATTTAAACTCATTCAACCCTGAAAATACAAAAGGAAGACAAAAGCACACTTTTCCAACATTAGTATTAAAAAAGGGTTAGTTTTATGCCTCATTTGATGTAATTTATATGTTGCATTTTACACACATCACACCCCTATTTATAGTCCGCACAGAAGCCCGGACACGGCCCCGTATCCATCCTCTTTCTCTTTCTTCATTAATTGCAATTGTCTGTATTAGGCTCCACACGCTCCCGTGTTCGCTGGGCACGGCCCCGTGTGCAGAAGCGTGTCTGTACTATCAAGATTTGCTAGATTCGGCGAATCTTAGCGTTGACCACGGCCCGTGTTGAGCTGGGCTCACCCCCGTGCTGGGAATAGAAGCTTCTATAACTTTGTCTTTTCTGCAGACACCTGGCCACGCCCCCGTGTCCGCTGGGCACGGGGCTGTGATTAGCCTTTTGTTTCTTGTTTTTGCTTGGGAAGATGCTGTCGAGGGGTCGGGCATGCCATGTTTATTCCTTTTCTTGTATTTATGTTAGTTTTTGCTGCATATTTGTTCGTTCATTTAAGCTCATTTGGTCCTGAAAATACAAAAGGAAGACAAAAACACACTTTTTCCAACATAGTACTAAAAAAGGGTTAGTTTTATACCTCATTTGATGTAATTTATATGTTGCATTTTACACACATCACTAATCAGAGAACGATAGTGTAAGTGTTGAACAGTGCGGTAAACAGTGCGTCAAAGAGATGCGTGAACGAACAGTGATCCGATCGGATGACCGTCCGGACGGATGACCATTCGGTCGGAGGGTCATTCGAGTGAGTGTGTTTGTTTGTGAAATGTTTGAACTTTGAAGTTTTCGTTGTAGCATTTTGAAAAGTTTGAAGTGTTTCTACATATCAGGTCGTCCGGTCGGATGGTCATCCGGACGGATGGCCGTTCGCTCGGATGGTGATTCGTATGAAACGGGTATTCCTTGAAGTTTTGAAAATTGTTTAAGTGTTGAAATTCACCAATCACCTGGTCGAATAGCCATTCGATCGGATGATCGTCCGATCGGATGGCTATTTGATTGAGCGACTGTTTTGTTTGAAAACTTGGTAAAATCAGTTAAGTTGAAAAGTTTGCGGTTTGAACCTAGACGGTATGATGACGTGTTAAACAACAGGAATCACATCAAGTCCAACTCATCCGATCGGACGGGAATCACCCCGTTCGACCAGCCTCAGTTGTTCTTGACGGAGCTTCATGTTCAACCCGTGAATCGGTTGTCTCTTCGATAGAAATCCGTTCTCAGACCGGTTCTCTACTAGAGAATGAGTAGGAAGCCCGGATGAGTCTAGATTCTAACGGTTTTGGGTGAAAAGTGAAGAATATTTGGAGAAAAGTTTGAAACACTTGTTGAATGTTTAGATTTAGATGAAAACAGTGAAAAATCATATAAAAATATGTTAGATTCGAACCGTTCTTGCTGGAATGAAGTCATTCTCCAAAGTTCATACAAACCCGTGATGACGTCACCCTAGAACAGCCCCAAATCAGGCGATTTCATGGTTAAAACGTAAGATTTGGTTGTGAAAATGATGAGAAAGTGTGTGTTGATGATGAAAGTACCAGATTTAGAGTGAAAACTTACAAGAATCACGAGAAATCGAGAGTAAAGAGCTTGGGACTATTTAATGCCCATCCATTACAGGGACTATCCGAGTAGCAGTTTGTTAAACCTCATGGACTATATATTCTATTTTGAAAAGGTGGGGACTAAAGGTGAAAAATGACAAACAATAAAGACTATCCGGGCAATTAACTCTAAATTTTAACATGATTAAAATCAAATACAAAATTAATAAGACGCTAGGGTGAGATTCCTGTAAAAAGGATTTTTTTCGTGAGAAGTGTGAGAAGACATAAAAATTGACATGTAGACATCATGTTTTGAACTTAGGCATGGTGTTTTGGGTTGTTTTGACAAGAAAAACACCAAACATAACAATTTAAAACACAATGCAACGTATTATGGACTTGCAATTTAAAAAACACTACTTAACACTTAAAACACACTACTTAACGTTCTTGGCATGGTGTTTTAAGTTTAAAGCCTAGAATTCATTGCATTGTGTCTTAAATTGTTATGTTTAGTGTTTTTCTTGCTAAAACAACCAAAAACATTATGCCCAAGTCCAAAATATGATGTCTACATATGAATTTTTATGCTTTCTCACACCAGTTACGAAAAATGTTTTTTTTTTTTTTACCGGATCCAACGCAGTTTCACACTTTCACATCGGCTAATCTCCTCTAAATTGAAGTAAACCGGGATCCAAATCAACAACATGTCAAACCCGACCCAATAACATAAAATACCCAAACCCAAAATATCCGAAAAAAAAAAGAAAAAAAAAAACTCAACCGGGAAACACACACACACAAACAAATTCAAAATTATAACACACAGTGCACTTGCAGTCGACCGTTATCACACCCCAAAACCAACAAATTCAAAATTATAACACACAGTGCACTTGCAGTCGACCGTTATCACACCCCAAAACCACCGGAAGAAGAAGATTCAACAATGGCGAGAACCAAACACCCTGCTAAACGCAGTTCAGGCAAACCAGCAGACGGTGAATATCTTCCTCTCTTGCTCACTCATCCGATTATCATTATTATTATTACTTTTTTTTTTCTTCAAATTTAGTTCAAAACCCTAATTTTCCCCCTTTTCTTTAAACTTGCAGGTAGATCATCCACTTCAACAAACACAGTATACTATTTTTATCACTCTGTTGTTTATTATTAATTTGTTTATATTTTTTATATAATTCGTTATTTTTTTCTTTCTGAATTTGGCAGCCAAGAAAGAGTCCGAGGAAGAATCGAGGTAGTGAGTGTTTAGTGTTAAAATGTGTGTTTTTGGTTTTGATGAATTGGAGTGTTTTGTGATTCAGGAGGTTCAGTAGGTGGAGAAAACAGGAAGCCGCATCGGTTTAAGCCTGGGACACAGGCGCTACGTGAGATTAGGCGTTTGCAGAAGACGGGTAAACTGATCATTCCGGCTGCTCCGTTTATTCGAACTGTGAGATGCCTTTATCTACCTGGTTTAGTTATGTTGGCTTTTTGTTATTAATGTTTAAGGCTCTCTATTCAACAAGATTTAATTATAACAATAATACTGATTTAAGTGGTCAAACAAAACACTGCCATTTTACTAATGACACGAGATGAAACAACTAGGTAGATCCTCTAGTCAGATGATCATCCTCTTCTAGTGTCATCTTTCCTTTGGTCAGATCATCCTCTAGTGCAACATGATAAATCGTCAACTGTTTCTAAAGCGACTCACGCTCAATGTACCATTTTTAGACAAGCCCTACCTATTAACTGCATTTAATCAAGTCTGAATGACGTGTGAGATCAATACACGTGGTCATAGTTGTTAATAGCGATGATAGTGAGCGCTATAGCGAATAGCGTAGCGTAGCGCTGGATCATCACTATCTGATGTTTAGCGCTCAATAGCGTGAAATAGCGACAATTAGGGTTTTATTTTTATTTTTAAAAAAATATTAAAAACCGAATTTTTAGGCATTTTAATCGACCTAACAGCTGTAATCTTTACTAATAGCATCAGAAAACCTTAAATTCGTGCATAAAACACTAATTTTTCTTTAAAAAAATTCTAATGCATTATCGCTAAACATCAAATAGCGCTCGCAGTCGCAACGAAGCGTATAGGTAGGTTGTCGCTATTTACCGCTATTCGCACTTGCTAAACTGCAACGTATATTCCAATCACTAGGAAATAACAAACAAATCTCCAATTAAAGTGTCGTTTCTTTTTTCTACTTCTTTAACTGGGATTGTTATATACACTTTTATTGCATATCCCAGATCTTTTGCAAAAAAAAAAAAAAAAAAAAAAAAACATGTGATAAATACATCAGTTTTAGGTAAGCTTTCCTCTTTATTTTTGAACTGTCTAATATAGTAAGTGCATGATTGGTTGAATTCTATGTTACCTGCTTACACATGTTGACTTTCTAGTAAGAACTGTTAGTGGACTTATGAGTATCTAGTTTTGGAAATGTTTTTCCGATTTTCAGCTCAAATGTTAACATCAGAAATATTTAACAACTGTCGGGTCTCAACTCTTGAAGTACTACTTGTATATAGGGGTGGCAATTCCTGACACGCCATGAAAACAATCAGGTTATGCTTTAAATGTCTAAACCGTTTAATAAACATGTTGTTTTGGGTTGAGCTGTTTAACCCTTTCATTTTATAAGGTCAACCCGTCAACCCGTTTATGATCCATTTAACCCGTTTATGATTACAACCCACCCCGTTAAGTCATATGACTTGGTTAGAATAATGGGTTAACGGGTCGTGTTCGTGTTACATGATGTTAAGTGTGTCCCAGTTAGGGTCATGGTTCTGAGATGAACACATATATGGATCGTGTTCCGGTTCAATAGTTCAACCACCAACCCGAAACATATCAAATAGTCAACCTGACGTGATTGCCACCCCTACTTGTATAATCATTGATCAATAATAACTTGGTATACTCTTGTGTTACTGTTACATCTCAGATTAAATACTTTTTTTGCTCGTTTTTTGTATTTGTTGATGTTAACTAGAGAAGACATCTTGCAGGTAAGGGAGATAAGCAACTACATGGCCCCTGAAATCACTCGCTGGCAAGCCGAAGCTCTACAAGCCCTTCAAGAGGTAAATAAATCGTAAAAATTTAGCTTCATACTCGTGAAAATCAACTGTTCCACAAAATTAAGGTTTTGTAGCATTCTTAATACTGAAAAAGCATATCTTAGACCGATTTCTGGTGAAGTTTTAACCAAGTAGTCTCATCATTTTTTATCAGGCAGCAGAAGATTACCTAATTCAGTTGTTTGAAGACTCAATGCTATGTGCGATTCATGCAAAGCGCGTTACCCTCAGTAAGTTTCACAAAACTCTTTTCGAAGCAATTACGTATGAACGAACGGGTCGATTTAAGCTGTGTTTTATGTAATAGTTTAAAATTTGGACAAAACAGTGTTTACGGGTCAACTCAACCTGAACTCACGTTTTTGTTATTTCTGCAGTGAAAAAGGATTGGGAGTTGGCACGGCGGATTGGGAAGAAAGGGCAGCCATGGTAGTATGGTAGTTAGAACAAGCAGAGAATTGTTGTACTCTGTAGTGTGTACAAGTATGCATATGTGTATGATGAAAATAGGTACATCATTAGCCTATTGAACTTAACTTGGAATGCTAGTTATTCTAAAGACCATCCCCAATAGCCCATTTTTATGGGTTGTTTTTTGCCATTTTTCCACCTCATCCATTTGTTATTATTGTGGGATTCATTTTTTCATCATCTATTTGAGATCCATATTTGATGAAGAACGCTTATTTGAGATGCTTTTTGTCAGGTGGTGGGGCCAAAGGGTGGGGGGTTGGGTGATAAATTAAAAAAAAAAAAAAACCTTTAAATATAAAAGGTGGTGATGATGTGGCAATGTTTTTATATGTTTTTGTGTTTTCTTATTGGGTGGGTTTTTGATGTTTTTGAAGGGTGAATGTTTTTCTGATGTGTCAGCTGACTGGACATGTTTTTAGGTGTTTTTAAGGGGCCTTATTGTGGATGCTCTTTATAAATGGTCTGCAAAATTTATTATTGGGTTTTGGTGAAAAATAAATTGTAACTTTTTACACACGAGGATACAGTATTTTTTGAATAATGGCGCGGTGTATTTTTGGACAATGAGACAGTAAGAGGAGTGTGGCATTTTGTAGTTATTTTGGTTTTTAACTTGATGGTTTATGTGATTACCATTTTGTGTATATCTTGATTCTAAAGTGTGTGTTAATATCAAAATGTAACCAGTGATCAAAGAAATCAAATGTTAAAGAAAAGGCCGTCCAGATCTTTAAAGAAAAAGCTAACTCATTTGAGTTTAATTGAAAGCACTCATGATAACAATGATTACCAAATATTTTGTTTTATATGATTCTCAAGAATTAAATTAAACTAAATGAAATTACAACTTAGTTTCCATGTGACACACTGTGAACACTTTTGAAAAGAAACAAATCATAATCCCCTAATTTAGGGTTTTTTAATCACAATTTGGGTACAATCAGCATTGATATCAGATTAGGTTTCTTGAAGACATGACTCAAAAACCACTTTTGTGAATCAGATTATGAATAATTCCTTAAAAAAAGATGCCTTATTTAGATTCTGACCAAACCCATCATCAGATTAGGTTAGATTGGAATGGAACCTTCATTTCTTCATCCTTTATTCTTTATTTAATTTAATATTATAATATAATTTACTTTACTTTTGGGGTCATCGCTTGTTTAATCACTCACTGCATCCGAACATGATCCATTTATGTAAACAAGTCAAACGGGTTATAATCAAGTAGTAATTGGGTTCAACGGATTAGAGGGTTTAATAAATGGGTTAAACAAGTCATAAATGAGTTGGAAGGTTGACCTTTCAATTAAACGGGCTAAAAAAGGTCAACCTGAACATAAACCGTTTAACTAAAGGGGTTAAACAAGTCAACCCTAACACGACCCGTTTATTAAATGGTTTGGATATGACTCCAAAACCTCACTATTTTCATGTTGTGTCAATACTTGCCACCCCTAGATTTCACACTCATTTCATCCGCATTCTTAGTTCTGAGGTCGAATTTTTTGACTGAATACAACCAAGGAAACGCTCAAGAATCAGCTTCTAATGGCATTGAAACAAAGAATATTAGAACATGATGATAATCTTGAACATTTTGTTCTAAAACGTGTTCCCTTTATTGATCTTGAGGAGCCATTGCAGTTGGCTCAAGTGGAAGTTGGAATTGTTCACCTTCCTATTAACGCGGACACATCGGTCCAAACCTGTTTAATCCATTTTGAAGACAGACCAACACTCATGACAATCACCAGGAAATGCTCACACATATTCTGTCCATGCTGCATCAAAAGTTATGATGATGCTCAAGATAAGTTTTACTGCCCCTTTTCTAAAGGCTTGATCCGTTGGCATTCGTCTACGAGTTGCGATTTTCAGGACCGTCGTCCTGACAATGGTGGCCTTTAAGAACAGAAAATGGAGGCGTCGTCAGTTGTGTGAAAGGATGGTCGAACTAATGCATGGTTGCTATCACATGAGATGATGGTGTGATTATTGAAACAATATCGTTATAGTAATAATAATCTACAATATTGAATAAATCTATTTAGGAGGTTGTAAACTTCTAAAAATAGAGTTTATACGACTTTCAACCCGCTTGACCCTTTTCCCTTTTTATTTGACCCATTTGAGATAATATACAATCCAGACCGACCAGTTAAAATAACTTGAGTTCTGTTATTCTTGTGCAAGTGTGGCCACCAGCTACTGTGTGTTTGCAGATAGTGATAAACGTGGAGAAAATGACTATTTTACCCTTTGACATGAATTTCCTAAGTAGATAATCATAGAATAAATAAGATAGAACTCATTTAGTTTATACCTAATTAACTTAACCAAATAACCGTACTTATCCATAACTCGAATTAGACGACCCCACCCGCCTATACATTTGAGTACGGGATCCAACCATGAAGAACCTCCATCAGCTTCCATGGCTCGGGAGGTTCGTTTCAGTCATAAGTGACGGTTACCATGATTAGTATATCGAGTGAAGCGTCAAGCGTATTAACATTTAAACGATCAACAAAAAATATGAATTCGAGAAATGGATATTCTTGTTCAGTCTCTCTGGATTCGGTATTCTATTGTAGCCATCGACTCATGATTCAAATCTTCGTCTTTAAGATTACTTTTGCCTAATGTACAGCATTATCAGTATGATCTGTCTTTTTTTAAAGAAAGGATAGATGACAAGAACGTAGCTAATGAAATAAAAACGGAACTCTTTCAAGCACGGACCTAGTAAATTACGTGGCATCGTTAAAAAAATATATATACATGCTATACATTGTGCAGTATTCGTTTTTATGTGTTATTAAAGGTGATACAAATACAAAAATCTTAAAGTACTCAATTGACGATTTGACGTGTGTACCGATTAATTCCAGTCGACAAGCTTTGCCGAAAATAAGAGCCTTTAAAGTGAACCATGTCAACCAGCTTTGCATGTCTTCGTTACAGCTCTCCACTCTCTTCTCATTAACAGCGGCATCCAGACCTCACTCACTCTTCTGCCCTATACATCGCCGAAGAACAAATATATTAGCAGCGATGTCGCCAGTCACAAGGTTGGACTGTCGGAAAGTTATTTCAATGGAATGGATGTGGTTTAAGTCAACGATTCAGTATTCAACTATTTATGAAGGTATTCTAGAATAACAGATATATTTGTAAAATCTACACAAACAAGTTCTAATATATATCCCAAAGTAGAATACTTTACGAGTGGATCCATAACCTCTAAAGATTCATAAGATAAATAGACGTTAACTTAAAACTTAAATAGAAGATTTATAAAATCTTATGTGACATGTCTATTAATAAACACCACTTTTATTTTACAAATTGCAAGAGAGCCTCCCAACTCGGGAAACAAACAAACACCACTAGTGTTCAAGCTTGATCCAAACAATCTTGAACTTGAGTAGGATGAACGCATAGATCATCAGTAGCCTTAGTCACACGTGATATTACACCAAGTATCATCATTAATGTGCCAATAATCAAATATAAGGGAAAGGCGTTCTTCTCTTACTTGTGTACATTTGTATGGCTCATAGAACATCCCCAATACTTGGCTTCCCTTTTCATTTTTCTTCAGCCTTCGTCATGAACCCTATGCGCTAAGGTTTTCGACATCAGTTTAACCTCAACAAGCAAAGATATTCACATTTTCGACACCACACGTGGAGTTTGATTTCTGCAAGAACCAAAACAAAATGATCCCTGAAGACAATTTCTTATTCCATAATCTACATCTATAAATACAAAATGTGGACAAACAATGCTAAACTCAATTGTTTTTAGCGTTTATACCAGTAAAAATCAAATTAATGCCTTTAGATTTGTTTAAAATACCTGGAATTAGTTTCCAATCTACATAGTGTAAGTTGAACCCTCTTGGCACCACATAGCAACATAACGCCAGAACCTAGTCTCATAACAAATTATTATGATTTTTCAGTCCATTGATATGCGCGCTTAGCGGCTTCAACTGTGTTACAAAGTAGCATGGAGATGGTAACAGGTCCAACACCCCCCGGGACAGGAGTAAGTAAGGATGCTTTAACTATCGCCTCTTCGTAGCAAACGTCTCCAGTCACATGGGAACCTTTGCTGTCCTGTGTATCATCAGAGCACAAAGCAATCACATACATAAAACAGAAAGTTTGCATTTGACCCGACCCGGTCCATTTCATCCCGTACTAAAAATGACCCGTTTCTAAATGAACCCGTTCTTGACAGATCACTGACCAGAAGTTCTTAAATTTTGTTGCCCAAGAAGCCAGATCTCAGTTATCATGGTTAATTTAAGAGTAAACCACACGGATGGTCCCTGTGGTTACCCAAATATTTGGATTTGGTCCCTAGCTTTTCAAAAGTATACGGATGGTCCCTATGGTTTGCATTTTGTAGCACATTTAGTCCCCATCCAACAAATCTAAAGGTTTTAGAAGGTCCAAGTTAGGGACTACATGTGTTACAAAGTGCAAACCACAGGGACCATCCATGTACTTTTGGCAAAAGTTGGGGACTAAATGCGTTATAAAGTGCAAACCACAGGGACCATCTGTGTACCTTTGGAAAGCTAGGGACCAAATCCAAAATTTTGGTCAACCATATGGACCATCCGTGTACTTCATTCTTAGTTAAATTTTTATAGAGTTGAGAATATACTAAAACAATCCAAGAAATAAAATGAAATAAAAAAAAATCTACCGTAACCAACGTGGACCCCATGTCAATTACAACGACCCCTGGTTTCAACCAATGACCTCGAACCAGATTCGGAACTCCTACATCCGAAACCAAAATATCCGCTTCGCGTGTTATTTCCTCCGGATTCTTAGTAAACTTGTGTACTACACTCACTGTAGCGTGATGCCTCTGCATGCAGAAACACAAATTAAGAACAAGACAATCTAAATGTTAATCGCGTTTAAAATTTATATATATATAATTACCTGCAATAACAAGGAGGTGGGTAATCCAGTAATATTGCTTCTCCCGATTACCACTGCTTTTTTACCTATGATTTCGACGCCGTATCGGTGAAGCAACTCGATACACCCTCTCGATGCACACGGAATGAATAAAGGCTCCCTTCCCGTCATTGCGAGATTTCCTACGTTTACGGGATGAAACCCGTCCACGTCTTTTTCGACATTCACAGCGTTTATAATCTTCTGCTCACTCAAATGCTGAAAAACAAACAAATTACAATGAGGTCAATTTGGTCAAACAATAGATTCAAGGGTAAATGAGTAATTACACAGGGTAATGGAAGTTGGACAAGAATGCCATGAACGGATTCCTGGTTATTTAGCGCTGAAACAGCATCAAGAACTTCGGTTTCTGTACAGTTTTCAGGAAGATTTACTACTACTGAGGTGATCCCGACTTCTTCACAAGCTTTTTTCTTGATGCGAACAAAAGATCGAGAATCCTTTCTTTCGCCCACTAATATTACGCCCAATCCAGGTGCTTTCTTGATTGAATTTTTCATATGATTAACTTCAGTAGCCAGAGTAGCTTTGATATCGTTTGCGATCGACTTCCCGTCAATTTCTACTGTTTTTTGATGAGCGTTATCTGTTATTCATACAGGCCAGCATTGCGCAAGAGTCAGCAATGTAATTACAAATAACTAACTATAGATATTATCATAATATATTCTACCATTTTAGTCCTTAAACGCGTCAATATAAGATAATAAATAAACACATACAGTGTTATATATAAAAACAATAAGCTACCAGATTGTCCTCAAGGGACATCCTAGTGGTTAAGTGGTGTGCTCCATTAGGGTGTTCATTATTCG
>JARYGA010060926.1:128365-167790 GCA_030545235.1 Helianthus tuberosus
ATTTTACACACATCACACCCCTATTTATAGTCCGCACAGAAGCCCGGACACGGCCCCGTATCCATCCTCTTTCTCTTTCTTCATTAATTGCAATTGTCTGTATTAGGCTCCACACGCTCCCGTGTTCGCTGGGCACGGCCCCGTGTGCAGAAGCGTGTCTGTACTATCAAGATTTGCTAGATTCGGCGAATCTTAGCGTTGACCACGGCCCGTGTTGAGCTGGGCTCACCCCCGTGCTGGGAATAGAAGCTTCTATAACTTTGTCTTTTCTGCAGACACCTGGCCACGCCCCCGTGTCCGCTGGGCACGGGGCTGTGATTAGCCTTTTGTTTCTTGTTTTTGCTTGGGAAGATGCTGTCGAGGGGTCGGGCATGCCATGTTTATTCCTTTTCTTGTATTTATGTTAGTTTTTGCTGCATATTTGTTCGTTCATTTAAGCTCATTTGGTCCTGAAAATACAAAAGGAAGACAAAAACACACTTTTTCCAACATAGTACTAAAAAAGGGTTAGTTTTATACCTCATTTGATGTAATTTATATGTTGCATTTTACACACATCACTAATCAGAGAACGATAGTGTAAGTGTTGAACAGTGCGGTAAACAGTGCGTCAAAGAGATGCGTGAACGAACAGTGATCCGATCGGATGACCGTCCGGACGGATGACCATTCGGTCGGAGGGTCATTCGAGTGAGTGTGTTTGTTTGTGAAATGTTTGAACTTTGAAGTTTTCGTTGTAGCATTTTGAAAAGTTTGAAGTGTTTCTACATATCAGGTCGTCCGGTCGGATGGTCATCCGGACGGATGGCCGTTCGCTCGGATGGTGATTCGTATGAAACGGGTATTCCTTGAAGTTTTGAAAATTGTTTAAGTGTTGAAATTCACCAATCACCTGGTCGAATAGCCATTCGATCGGATGATCGTCCGATCGGATGGCTATTTGATTGAGCGACTGTTTTGTTTGAAAACTTGGTAAAATCAGTTAAGTTGAAAAGTTTGCGGTTTGAACCTAGACGGTATGATGACGTGTTAAACAACAGGAATCACATCAAGTCCAACTCATCCGATCGGACGGGAATCACCCCGTTCGACCAGCCTCAGTTGTTCTTGACGGAGCTTCATGTTCAACCCGTGAATCGGTTGTCTCTTCGATAGAAATCCGTTCTCAGACCGGTTCTCTACTAGAGAATGAGTAGGAAGCCCGGATGAGTCTAGATTCTAACGGTTTTGGGTGAAAAGTGAAGAATATTTGGAGAAAAGTTTGAAACACTTGTTGAATGTTTAGATTTAGATGAAAACAGTGAAAAATCATATAAAAATATGTTAGATTCGAACCGTTCTTGCTGGAATGAAGTCATTCTCCAAAGTTCATACAAACCCGTGATGACGTCACCCTAGAACAGCCCCAAATCAGGCGATTTCATGGTTAAAACGTAAGATTTGGTTGTGAAAATGATGAGAAAGTGTGTGTTGATGATGAAAGTACCAGATTTAGAGTGAAAACTTACAAGAATCACGAGAAATCGAGAGTAAAGAGCTTGGGACTATTTAATGCCCATCCATTACAGGGACTATCCGAGTAGCAGTTTGTTAAACCTCATGGACTATATATTCTATTTTGAAAAGGTGGGGACTAAAGGTGAAAAATGACAAACAATAAAGACTATCCGGGCAATTAACTCTAAATTTTAACATGATTAAAATCAAATACAAAATTAATAAGACGCTAGGGTGAGATTCCTGTAAAAAGGATTTTTTTCGTGAGAAGTGTGAGAAGACATAAAAATTGACATGTAGACATCATGTTTTGAACTTAGGCATGGTGTTTTGGGTTGTTTTGACAAGAAAAACACCAAACATAACAATTTAAAACACAATGCAACGTATTATGGACTTGCAATTTAAAAAACACTACTTAACACTTAAAACACACTACTTAACGTTCTTGGCATGGTGTTTTAAGTTTAAAGCCTAGAATTCATTGCATTGTGTCTTAAATTGTTATGTTTAGTGTTTTTCTTGCTAAAACAACCAAAAACATTATGCCCAAGTCCAAAATATGATGTCTACATATGAATTTTTATGCTTTCTCACACCAGTTACGAAAAATGTTTTTTTTTTTTTTACCGGATCCAACGCAGTTTCACACTTTCACATCGGCTAATCTCCTCTAAATTGAAGTAAACCGGGATCCAAATCAACAACATGTCAAACCCGACCCAATAACATAAAATACCCAAACCCAAAATATCCGAAAAAAAAAAGAAAAAAAAAAACTCAACCGGGAAACACACACACACAAACAAATTCAAAATTATAACACACAGTGCACTTGCAGTCGACCGTTATCACACCCCAAAACCAACAAATTCAAAATTATAACACACAGTGCACTTGCAGTCGACCGTTATCACACCCCAAAACCACCGGAAGAAGAAGATTCAACAATGGCGAGAACCAAACACCCTGCTAAACGCAGTTCAGGCAAACCAGCAGACGGTGAATATCTTCCTCTCTTGCTCACTCATCCGATTATCATTATTATTATTACTTTTTTTTTTCTTCAAATTTAGTTCAAAACCCTAATTTTCCCCCTTTTCTTTAAACTTGCAGGTAGATCATCCACTTCAACAAACACAGTATACTATTTTTATCACTCTGTTGTTTATTATTAATTTGTTTATATTTTTTATATAATTCGTTATTTTTTTCTTTCTGAATTTGGCAGCCAAGAAAGAGTCCGAGGAAGAATCGAGGTAGTGAGTGTTTAGTGTTAAAATGTGTGTTTTTGGTTTTGATGAATTGGAGTGTTTTGTGATTCAGGAGGTTCAGTAGGTGGAGAAAACAGGAAGCCGCATCGGTTTAAGCCTGGGACACAGGCGCTACGTGAGATTAGGCGTTTGCAGAAGACGGGTAAACTGATCATTCCGGCTGCTCCGTTTATTCGAACTGTGAGATGCCTTTATCTACCTGGTTTAGTTATGTTGGCTTTTTGTTATTAATGTTTAAGGCTCTCTATTCAACAAGATTTAATTATAACAATAATACTGATTTAAGTGGTCAAACAAAACACTGCCATTTTACTAATGACACGAGATGAAACAACTAGGTAGATCCTCTAGTCAGATGATCATCCTCTTCTAGTGTCATCTTTCCTTTGGTCAGATCATCCTCTAGTGCAACATGATAAATCGTCAACTGTTTCTAAAGCGACTCACGCTCAATGTACCATTTTTAGACAAGCCCTACCTATTAACTGCATTTAATCAAGTCTGAATGACGTGTGAGATCAATACACGTGGTCATAGTTGTTAATAGCGATGATAGTGAGCGCTATAGCGAATAGCGTAGCGTAGCGCTGGATCATCACTATCTGATGTTTAGCGCTCAATAGCGTGAAATAGCGACAATTAGGGTTTTATTTTTATTTTTAAAAAAATATTAAAAACCGAATTTTTAGGCATTTTAATCGACCTAACAGCTGTAATCTTTACTAATAGCATCAGAAAACCTTAAATTCGTGCATAAAACACTAATTTTTCTTTAAAAAAATTCTAATGCATTATCGCTAAACATCAAATAGCGCTCGCAGTCGCAACGAAGCGTATAGGTAGGTTGTCGCTATTTACCGCTATTCGCACTTGCTAAACTGCAACGTATATTCCAATCACTAGGAAATAACAAACAAATCTCCAATTAAAGTGTCGTTTCTTTTTTCTACTTCTTTAACTGGGATTGTTATATACACTTTTATTGCATATCCCAGATCTTTTGCAAAAAAAAAAAAAAAAAAAAAAAAACATGTGATAAATACATCAGTTTTAGGTAAGCTTTCCTCTTTATTTTTGAACTGTCTAATATAGTAAGTGCATGATTGGTTGAATTCTATGTTACCTGCTTACACATGTTGACTTTCTAGTAAGAACTGTTAGTGGACTTATGAGTATCTAGTTTTGGAAATGTTTTTCCGATTTTCAGCTCAAATGTTAACATCAGAAATATTTAACAACTGTCGGGTCTCAACTCTTGAAGTACTACTTGTATATAGGGGTGGCAATTCCTGACACGCCATGAAAACAATCAGGTTATGCTTTAAATGTCTAAACCGTTTAATAAACATGTTGTTTTGGGTTGAGCTGTTTAACCCTTTCATTTTATAAGGTCAACCCGTCAACCCGTTTATGATCCATTTAACCCGTTTATGATTACAACCCACCCCGTTAAGTCATATGACTTGGTTAGAATAATGGGTTAACGGGTCGTGTTCGTGTTACATGATGTTAAGTGTGTCCCAGTTAGGGTCATGGTTCTGAGATGAACACATATATGGATCGTGTTCCGGTTCAATAGTTCAACCACCAACCCGAAACATATCAAATAGTCAACCTGACGTGATTGCCACCCCTACTTGTATAATCATTGATCAATAATAACTTGGTATACTCTTGTGTTACTGTTACATCTCAGATTAAATACTTTTTTTGCTCGTTTTTTGTATTTGTTGATGTTAACTAGAGAAGACATCTTGCAGGTAAGGGAGATAAGCAACTACATGGCCCCTGAAATCACTCGCTGGCAAGCCGAAGCTCTACAAGCCCTTCAAGAGGTAAATAAATCGTAAAAATTTAGCTTCATACTCGTGAAAATCAACTGTTCCACAAAATTAAGGTTTTGTAGCATTCTTAATACTGAAAAAGCATATCTTAGACCGATTTCTGGTGAAGTTTTAACCAAGTAGTCTCATCATTTTTTATCAGGCAGCAGAAGATTACCTAATTCAGTTGTTTGAAGACTCAATGCTATGTGCGATTCATGCAAAGCGCGTTACCCTCAGTAAGTTTCACAAAACTCTTTTCGAAGCAATTACGTATGAACGAACGGGTCGATTTAAGCTGTGTTTTATGTAATAGTTTAAAATTTGGACAAAACAGTGTTTACGGGTCAACTCAACCTGAACTCACGTTTTTGTTATTTCTGCAGTGAAAAAGGATTGGGAGTTGGCACGGCGGATTGGGAAGAAAGGGCAGCCATGGTAGTATGGTAGTTAGAACAAGCAGAGAATTGTTGTACTCTGTAGTGTGTACAAGTATGCATATGTGTATGATGAAAATAGGTACATCATTAGCCTATTGAACTTAACTTGGAATGCTAGTTATTCTAAAGACCATCCCCAATAGCCCATTTTTATGGGTTGTTTTTTGCCATTTTTCCACCTCATCCATTTGTTATTATTGTGGGATTCATTTTTTCATCATCTATTTGAGATCCATATTTGATGAAGAACGCTTATTTGAGATGCTTTTTGTCAGGTGGTGGGGCCAAAGGGTGGGGGGTTGGGTGATAAATTAAAAAAAAAAAAAAACCTTTAAATATAAAAGGTGGTGATGATGTGGCAATGTTTTTATATGTTTTTGTGTTTTCTTATTGGGTGGGTTTTTGATGTTTTTGAAGGGTGAATGTTTTTCTGATGTGTCAGCTGACTGGACATGTTTTTAGGTGTTTTTAAGGGGCCTTATTGTGGATGCTCTTTATAAATGGTCTGCAAAATTTATTATTGGGTTTTGGTGAAAAATAAATTGTAACTTTTTACACACGAGGATACAGTATTTTTTGAATAATGGCGCGGTGTATTTTTGGACAATGAGACAGTAAGAGGAGTGTGGCATTTTGTAGTTATTTTGGTTTTTAACTTGATGGTTTATGTGATTACCATTTTGTGTATATCTTGATTCTAAAGTGTGTGTTAATATCAAAATGTAACCAGTGATCAAAGAAATCAAATGTTAAAGAAAAGGCCGTCCAGATCTTTAAAGAAAAAGCTAACTCATTTGAGTTTAATTGAAAGCACTCATGATAACAATGATTACCAAATATTTTGTTTTATATGATTCTCAAGAATTAAATTAAACTAAATGAAATTACAACTTAGTTTCCATGTGACACACTGTGAACACTTTTGAAAAGAAACAAATCATAATCCCCTAATTTAGGGTTTTTTAATCACAATTTGGGTACAATCAGCATTGATATCAGATTAGGTTTCTTGAAGACATGACTCAAAAACCACTTTTGTGAATCAGATTATGAATAATTCCTTAAAAAAAGATGCCTTATTTAGATTCTGACCAAACCCATCATCAGATTAGGTTAGATTGGAATGGAACCTTCATTTCTTCATCCTTTATTCTTTATTTAATTTAATATTATAATATAATTTACTTTACTTTTGGGGTCATCGCTTGTTTAATCACTCACTGCATCCGAACATGATCCATTTATGTAAACAAGTCAAACGGGTTATAATCAAGTAGTAATTGGGTTCAACGGATTAGAGGGTTTAATAAATGGGTTAAACAAGTCATAAATGAGTTGGAAGGTTGACCTTTCAATTAAACGGGCTAAAAAAGGTCAACCTGAACATAAACCGTTTAACTAAAGGGGTTAAACAAGTCAACCCTAACACGACCCGTTTATTAAATGGTTTGGATATGACTCCAAAACCTCACTATTTTCATGTTGTGTCAATACTTGCCACCCCTAGATTTCACACTCATTTCATCCGCATTCTTAGTTCTGAGGTCGAATTTTTTGACTGAATACAACCAAGGAAACGCTCAAGAATCAGCTTCTAATGGCATTGAAACAAAGAATATTAGAACATGATGATAATCTTGAACATTTTGTTCTAAAACGTGTTCCCTTTATTGATCTTGAGGAGCCATTGCAGTTGGCTCAAGTGGAAGTTGGAATTGTTCACCTTCCTATTAACGCGGACACATCGGTCCAAACCTGTTTAATCCATTTTGAAGACAGACCAACACTCATGACAATCACCAGGAAATGCTCACACATATTCTGTCCATGCTGCATCAAAAGTTATGATGATGCTCAAGATAAGTTTTACTGCCCCTTTTCTAAAGGCTTGATCCGTTGGCATTCGTCTACGAGTTGCGATTTTCAGGACCGTCGTCCTGACAATGGTGGCCTTTAAGAACAGAAAATGGAGGCGTCGTCAGTTGTGTGAAAGGATGGTCGAACTAATGCATGGTTGCTATCACATGAGATGATGGTGTGATTATTGAAACAATATCGTTATAGTAATAATAATCTACAATATTGAATAAATCTATTTAGGAGGTTGTAAACTTCTAAAAATAGAGTTTATACGACTTTCAACCCGCTTGACCCTTTTCCCTTTTTATTTGACCCATTTGAGATAATATACAATCCAGACCGACCAGTTAAAATAACTTGAGTTCTGTTATTCTTGTGCAAGTGTGGCCACCAGCTACTGTGTGTTTGCAGATAGTGATAAACGTGGAGAAAATGACTATTTTACCCTTTGACATGAATTTCCTAAGTAGATAATCATAGAATAAATAAGATAGAACTCATTTAGTTTATACCTAATTAACTTAACCAAATAACCGTACTTATCCATAACTCGAATTAGACGACCCCACCCGCCTATACATTTGAGTACGGGATCCAACCATGAAGAACCTCCATCAGCTTCCATGGCTCGGGAGGTTCGTTTCAGTCATAAGTGACGGTTACCATGATTAGTATATCGAGTGAAGCGTCAAGCGTATTAACATTTAAACGATCAACAAAAAATATGAATTCGAGAAATGGATATTCTTGTTCAGTCTCTCTGGATTCGGTATTCTATTGTAGCCATCGACTCATGATTCAAATCTTCGTCTTTAAGATTACTTTTGCCTAATGTACAGCATTATCAGTATGATCTGTCTTTTTTTAAAGAAAGGATAGATGACAAGAACGTAGCTAATGAAATAAAAACGGAACTCTTTCAAGCACGGACCTAGTAAATTACGTGGCATCGTTAAAAAAATATATATACATGCTATACATTGTGCAGTATTCGTTTTTATGTGTTATTAAAGGTGATACAAATACAAAAATCTTAAAGTACTCAATTGACGATTTGACGTGTGTACCGATTAATTCCAGTCGACAAGCTTTGCCGAAAATAAGAGCCTTTAAAGTGAACCATGTCAACCAGCTTTGCATGTCTTCGTTACAGCTCTCCACTCTCTTCTCATTAACAGCGGCATCCAGACCTCACTCACTCTTCTGCCCTATACATCGCCGAAGAACAAATATATTAGCAGCGATGTCGCCAGTCACAAGGTTGGACTGTCGGAAAGTTATTTCAATGGAATGGATGTGGTTTAAGTCAACGATTCAGTATTCAACTATTTATGAAGGTATTCTAGAATAACAGATATATTTGTAAAATCTACACAAACAAGTTCTAATATATATCCCAAAGTAGAATACTTTACGAGTGGATCCATAACCTCTAAAGATTCATAAGATAAATAGACGTTAACTTAAAACTTAAATAGAAGATTTATAAAATCTTATGTGACATGTCTATTAATAAACACCACTTTTATTTTACAAATTGCAAGAGAGCCTCCCAACTCGGGAAACAAACAAACACCACTAGTGTTCAAGCTTGATCCAAACAATCTTGAACTTGAGTAGGATGAACGCATAGATCATCAGTAGCCTTAGTCACACGTGATATTACACCAAGTATCATCATTAATGTGCCAATAATCAAATATAAGGGAAAGGCGTTCTTCTCTTACTTGTGTACATTTGTATGGCTCATAGAACATCCCCAATACTTGGCTTCCCTTTTCATTTTTCTTCAGCCTTCGTCATGAACCCTATGCGCTAAGGTTTTCGACATCAGTTTAACCTCAACAAGCAAAGATATTCACATTTTCGACACCACACGTGGAGTTTGATTTCTGCAAGAACCAAAACAAAATGATCCCTGAAGACAATTTCTTATTCCATAATCTACATCTATAAATACAAAATGTGGACAAACAATGCTAAACTCAATTGTTTTTAGCGTTTATACCAGTAAAAATCAAATTAATGCCTTTAGATTTGTTTAAAATACCTGGAATTAGTTTCCAATCTACATAGTGTAAGTTGAACCCTCTTGGCACCACATAGCAACATAACGCCAGAACCTAGTCTCATAACAAATTATTATGATTTTTCAGTCCATTGATATGCGCGCTTAGCGGCTTCAACTGTGTTACAAAGTAGCATGGAGATGGTAACAGGTCCAACACCCCCCGGGACAGGAGTAAGTAAGGATGCTTTAACTATCGCCTCTTCGTAGCAAACGTCTCCAGTCACATGGGAACCTTTGCTGTCCTGTGTATCATCAGAGCACAAAGCAATCACATACATAAAACAGAAAGTTTGCATTTGACCCGACCCGGTCCATTTCATCCCGTACTAAAAATGACCCGTTTCTAAATGAACCCGTTCTTGACAGATCACTGACCAGAAGTTCTTAAATTTTGTTGCCCAAGAAGCCAGATCTCAGTTATCATGGTTAATTTAAGAGTAAACCACACGGATGGTCCCTGTGGTTACCCAAATATTTGGATTTGGTCCCTAGCTTTTCAAAAGTATACGGATGGTCCCTATGGTTTGCATTTTGTAGCACATTTAGTCCCCATCCAACAAATCTAAAGGTTTTAGAAGGTCCAAGTTAGGGACTACATGTGTTACAAAGTGCAAACCACAGGGACCATCCATGTACTTTTGGCAAAAGTTGGGGACTAAATGCGTTATAAAGTGCAAACCACAGGGACCATCTGTGTACCTTTGGAAAGCTAGGGACCAAATCCAAAATTTTGGTCAACCATATGGACCATCCGTGTACTTCATTCTTAGTTAAATTTTTATAGAGTTGAGAATATACTAAAACAATCCAAGAAATAAAATGAAATAAAAAAAAATCTACCGTAACCAACGTGGACCCCATGTCAATTACAACGACCCCTGGTTTCAACCAATGACCTCGAACCAGATTCGGAACTCCTACATCCGAAACCAAAATATCCGCTTCGCGTGTTATTTCCTCCGGATTCTTAGTAAACTTGTGTACTACACTCACTGTAGCGTGATGCCTCTGCATGCAGAAACACAAATTAAGAACAAGACAATCTAAATGTTAATCGCGTTTAAAATTTATATATATATAATTACCTGCAATAACAAGGAGGTGGGTAATCCAGTAATATTGCTTCTCCCGATTACCACTGCTTTTTTACCTATGATTTCGACGCCGTATCGGTGAAGCAACTCGATACACCCTCTCGATGCACACGGAATGAATAAAGGCTCCCTTCCCGTCATTGCGAGATTTCCTACGTTTACGGGATGAAACCCGTCCACGTCTTTTTCGACATTCACAGCGTTTATAATCTTCTGCTCACTCAAATGCTGAAAAACAAACAAATTACAATGAGGTCAATTTGGTCAAACAATAGATTCAAGGGTAAATGAGTAATTACACAGGGTAATGGAAGTTGGACAAGAATGCCATGAACGGATTCCTGGTTATTTAGCGCTGAAACAGCATCAAGAACTTCGGTTTCTGTACAGTTTTCAGGAAGATTTACTACTACTGAGGTGATCCCGACTTCTTCACAAGCTTTTTTCTTGATGCGAACAAAAGATCGAGAATCCTTTCTTTCGCCCACTAATATTACGCCCAATCCAGGTGCTTTCTTGATTGAATTTTTCATATGATTAACTTCAGTAGCCAGAGTAGCTTTGATATCGTTTGCGATCGACTTCCCGTCAATTTCTACTGTTTTTTGATGAGCGTTATCTGTTATTCATACAGGCCAGCATTGCGCAAGAGTCAGCAATGTAATTACAAATAACTAACTATAGATATTATCATAATATATTCTACCATTTTAGTCCTTAAACGCGTCAATATAAGATAATAAATAAACACATACAGTGTTATATATAAAAACAATAAGCTACCAGATTGTCCTCAAGGGACATCCTAGTGGTTAAGTGGTGTGCTCCATTAGGGTGTTCATTATTCGAATCACACTCAAATAACTCGAAATCCGATTCGAATAAAAAGTATGAATTCGAACTTTTGCTTATTCGAATCGAATCATTATTCGATTCGAATACATAAGTTAATTCGAATATGAGTTTCCGTTATTTGAATAACCCGAATAAGATCTATATAGTCTGTATTATATTATATATAAACAATAGCGGCTATGATGGTGTGCGAGGAAGACCTCCGCACAAGGCCCGTGATTTAGAGGGGCACGCAATTTTTTTAAAAAGATATATATATATATATATATGTTATTTTTTTTAAATAGCCAACGCATTCCAATTCCAATATAGGCCCATTTACAAATCATTTTTGTGGTTTAGAATTTAGCCCACTTGGAATTAGTTTTATTGAGCCCAATATTAATTTGATTTTTTTTAAATAATAATAAAACATTACGGAATGGGCGAATGGCACATTTTTTCGAGCTCGAACAGGGTACGTGAATTCTCAGAGACGCCTCTGTATATAAACATTTATCTTTTTGCGCTTGGATGATTGTATGTTTCTGGGCTTTTGTGCTTTAACTAAATGTCTATTCCATTTAATGGCCCAAAAAAAGACTTTAACCTGTTAGCCTAATATTAGTAACCGATAATCGCATACGGTCATTCCATTCGATCTGCTGTTTAAGTGCTGCTAATTTAATGTTGTCTTGATATTGTTTGGGGCTGATTTTAACTCTGCTTTAGGGTTGTTTTTTTAACTCTGATTTAATGTTGTCTTGATATGTATGTGTTACTATGTTATATTGTTATTAATGTCAAGGAAAATAGTGATTTGTTTTTTTTTTTTTTTTGTACTTTTTAATTTTTCTGAGTAGTTTTCCCAATCTGAATAAGTCGCATAAACCTGAATTCAACTCAAATTCACATAAGCTTATTCAAATCGAATGTCAGGCGAATTCGAGTCGAAGTCGAATACATATTTTAAAACTTCAAATTCGAATAACTCGAAATTCGACTCTGTGCTCAACATCCCAAAGGTTGGGAGTGAGTTCAAATCCAGCAGTTAAACACAAAAAGAAACTACCCTGCGATTTGTGAGATCTAAAAACAAAATACTACACACTTTCTCTCCTTATCTGGCATTATATTCCACAGCAGATTTCAAAATCAATAATAACAAATCAACCGATACAGCATCCCCAAAACAATTTGAAAGCCACATAATAAATGGGTCCAATTAAACCCTAATTTCTGTATAAAATGGGAAATGTTTGTGGAATTCTTACAGTGAGGTGTAGGAGGAGGATGCCAGATATCATGAGGGCGGTCTAGGTATACAAGGGGGAAGCAATTTGGTGTGACAGAAGAACTGAAGGATCGGTTGCAGAGTATGCGCCAGCAAATAGTTGCAGCACTTCGCATCTCTAACATGGAGGGACTGAATCATTGCAGGAAGAACAAGAATCAGGCTCGTTTTGTGGTGAATCAGAGTGATAACGTGTAGGATCAGGGTGAAAGTTGTCTGACACGTGTCTTTATATAATCTTGGACTCGGGTGAAAGAATACCCGTTGTGGCTAAAGTTTGCCCAAGTGAATAGGAGGATTTATCTTGTGTTATTGTTTTAGGATGGATGGAGTGGTCAAATTACTCGTGAGTGTTTAAGTTATTTTCTAATCAAATAATTTTATGTCATGTTAAGTCTCTACTCCATTTCTCATTTTGCACTCAATCACTGTCAATGGTCAAACACATGGAGAGTGGTAAAGAACCTTTTTTGGGACGTTATAGTTGACGTTGAAGAATCTAGGGTTTCCTACGGATAGAGTAAAGCCATTTAAAGAGGATCTTGGTGTTTCTAGATCTTAAAATCGACCTGGATCTTTGTTTTTCACCTTGCGGTTCTTGACATCGAACCCTAAAGCCGCCAATGAGAGCAAAATCGGAGTAGATCTGGTGAAATCTTCATCGTTTGCCTTGGTCATCTTGAATCGCTAGAAAGAGAGAGAGAGAGAGAGAGAGAGAGAGAGAGAAGATGTAGGTGGAGGCGGATAAGGATGAGTGATGTACTGCAAAGTACATATGTTTATAGTGTATATTTTGGTCAGTTTTTGGTTATTTTGAGTCTAGTTTAGGTTAGAATTTCGATATTGCTGATGTTAAGCTATGATTTAAGGTCCCGTTGCTTAAAGTGATGAAAAACGAGCAGTTTGGAGGAAAAACGGGATGCGTATGCGAGTCGGAGAGCTGAATAAACAAGAAAAAAATAAAATAAAACAGCAGAAAGGGGGCGCCGCCGTACGCGACGCCTAAGGGGGGTACCCGTCGCGCTACACCTAGCCCCCAAATACGTAAAAAAGGTGATTTTCAACTAGGTTTTGATGAGTTGTGCGGGTATATATGCGAAACAAAATTGCCGTCATAAGGGTTACGAATTTGTGAAGTCTGAAAGCTTATTTTGGAGATTGAAGTGCTACGTTTGAAGAGCTTGGATCACAGAAATCATTGGTTCGAGTTCGGTTTGAAGAATGAAGACTTGCACGGGTTCTTTAGTTCCTTGTTTGTTTGATTTCTCTCTTTCAAAACTTGTAACCATGAATTCTTGTTTGAACAACTTTGTTTTGCTTTCATTGATTAACATGCTTGGCTAAACGTTTAAACCGCCCAGACTACGATGAATGGATTTGAATAAAGTTTGAACCTTTTTAGTTAATTGCATGTGTTTATGGATTAATTGTGTTTTGTAAGAGGTTTGGTTTATTGATTTGGTGTGTATGCGTACTTTGATTTGGTTAATTATTATCAATTGCTTCGTGTGAATCTAGGTGGTTGTCTGCTACAGAATAGGTTCATGCTAGATCTTTGACCTTGTGTCTTTGACCTTTAGGGTGAATTGGCCAATAAACCTTAGAAGTGATAGTTAATAATTTGCTAGATTTCAGTATTCTACTAGTCCTAATAGCTGGAAGGTGCAGGGCTATTGGTAGGTCTTACCCGGCGAATTGCTTTAGCCAATCTTTGGAAAAAGTCGTGCCTTAGTTGCCCCGTCGGTTTATTAGTCTATCAAGTCAAATTAAGAAACCCAAACTACCCTAGATCTATAATTGGAAAAGAGTAGGTCAATATTAGGGTACTTACACAATAATTTAGATAACCAGAAGGAAGTCTAATAACCGGTAGGATTAACGGCCTAGGTAGTGCCATAAGTTTCACCTCGAGAAGGGTTGAGGGACTTAGTTGGTGTCTTAATAGGTTTAGTATCACAAGATCCCGGTTCCATAAAACATGCGGTTAACTTAATTGGTAAATTTTTAAAATCAATCCAGGATTCTAGTCTAGGTGGTCTTCATCATCATCTAAGAAAAGTCTTCATATTAGTTCGTATTAGCATAGTTCTAGTTTAATAATTAGTTTAATAAATTTCCTTAAAATTTCAGTAACCCCCCCCCCCCAAACAATTAAACAGTTTGAGTCGTGTCTGTTATAGTTTATTAGAGTCTGGTTAGCGTAATTAGTAGAGTCTCGTGGTTCGATATCCGGACTTCCTTAGGTCATACTACAGTGATCGGTACACTTGCCGATTGTGTGGTTTAGGTCGAGTCTAGATTTAAAGTTTTTTAGTGTCTAGCTTAGAGAGTCTAAAGTAGTCAATTTTAGTAGTATGTTTAGCACACATCAAGTTTTTGGCGCCGTTGCCGGGGACTCTTGGCAATTGCATTTATTAGCTTTGATAGACTTTATTGACATATACGTGCTACGTGTTTTGTTTTGTGTTGAGTCTTTTATTTTTACTTTTATTTTTGAGTCTTAGTGACTAGTGTCTGTTTTTCTCATATTTAGGTTTTTGCTTGTAGTGGATGCCACATCTGCGCTCGCACGGACCGCCGCTGAAGCCACCAGTCACAAAGTCATCATCTCGACTGGGCCAAGGCCCACAGGTTAGTACTTCATCCTCTTCTCATTTACCACACTTCGATACCACCCCTTTTCCCTCACCACCCCATTCACCTAAAACATCACCTAAAGTTTCCCCACCCGATAGTCCCACTTCTAGCACCTCTAGCGCCCCAGATAACATAAACTTAGAACAAATGGCCAATCCAAGACAGACCGTCCATCAACAAGCCACCCAAGGCCTCACCGGTCTTGCTTCACCCATCACCGTTCCACCCATAGTAAACGAAAACTCATGGCAGATTCCATCGTATGCTATGCATGCCATCACCAATAACATCCAGTTCCATGGCCGCGACGACGAGGACGCCCCCGCCCATATAAACCGTTTCTCTCGTATGCTTGCTACTTTTAGCCTTCATGGAGCCCCAAACGATGCTACCTATTTACAGCTCTTCCCCTTTTCACTAGCCGGCCGTGCGGCTACTTGGTTAGACTCTCAGCCAACCGGTACTTTTACCACTTGGGCGGGCCTCCGTCAAGCCTTTCTGAACAAATATTTTCCGCCCGCTAAAGCCTCACGTCTTCGCGATCAAATTCACTCATTCCGCATGGAGCCCGACGAGCCCTATTACCTTGGTTGGGAGCGATTTCAAAACCGTGTCGCTCGATGCTCCCAGCATGGTCTTTCTGATTGGGCCCTTTGCAAAAATTTTTATAACGGTCTCACCCAAGAGACTCGTGATCGTTTTGAAACTAATGCGGGAGGTCATATGATGGGCATTCTTACTGTTGCCGAGTGTTTAGAGCGTTTCGAGGCATTTGCCCAATCTCAATCTCAGTCGCAATCTGATCGACGGTATCCAAGGGGCAATTCAAATACCACTACTAGTGCACCCACTCGTGGTGTAAGCCATATCACTATGGACCCTAGTATAGCCGCCGTGTTGGAAAACATCACTAGAGAGCTCAAGGAGATTAAGGCAAAGGTTGATAAGTGTGAGTTTTGCCGAGGGGGTCACGATACGAATGCGTGTCCATTGTTAGTTGGTGAGGAGCAGGTCGATTTCGTGGGAGGGGGTCAAGGTAGAGGTCAACCTAGTGGGTTTGGTAGTAATTTCAATTCGGGTTGGCGTAATAATAATAATTTCAATAATAATAATAATAACTTTCGTTCCATTGGTAACCCCCCGGTTTCCAATTAGCTCAAAATCCAAATAGGGGACAGGGTTCATTCTTTGGTGGGGGTTCAAATGGGCAGTTCAATAAGGGGTTCAGGGGCAGGTCAGGGATGGGGGGTAGTAGTCAGGTTCAGCCAATTAAGGGTTCAAGTAGCGATCTAGGGGGTAGTCTTGAGAGAATAGAGGCCATGATGAGCCAGTTAGTTGTTAAGGACCAAACCACCCAAAAGATCCTTACCGAACACGGCCTTATGCATAAGAACCACCAAGCCTCTTTCCAAGACCTTCAAAGGGTCGTAGGAGACATGTCTAGGAAGCTTGAGGAGAGATTACCCGGTCAATTTGCGGGTAACACCCAACCAAACCCTAACGCCCATGCCAAAGCCATTACCACTCGTACTGGAAAAACCGTAGGAAACCCAAGAGTTGAGGAGAGAGTAGTAGAGGAAGATGAGGATATTGTAGATGAAGAAATCGAGATGGAGGCTCCTGGCAAAGTGCAACCGAGGCTAAGCCCAGCAAGTACCGCACAGCCCGGTGAGCCTCAAGGAGAGAAAAAAGTAGAGAAACCACCCGTAGACATTAGACCTTCTCCACTCGTAGATAATTCGCGTGTCCCATTTCCTACACATCTTAGGAATCAAAAGTACTTCAAGGAATATGGGCAATTCTTAGATATCTTCAAGCAATTGAAGATTAATCTACCTTTCATTGAGGCACTCCAATCTATGCCCAAGTATGCGAAGTTTTTAAAGGACCTTCTTAGAAACAAGGAGAAGTTAGGGGAGTTGTCGAATGTTCCATTGAATGGAGGGTGCTCCGCAGTCGTCCCGAATAAGCTTCCGAAGAAGCTTACCAATCCCGACATTTTTACTATTCCATGTCTATTTGGTAGTAACACCAATACTCGAGCCTTAGCCGACCTAGGTGCTAGCATCAATTTGATGCCCTTTTCTCTCTACGAGAAACTAGACTTAGGTGAACTTTCACCTACCCGTATGACATTATCTTTAGCCGATCGATCCGTGAAATACCCGAGGGGTATTGTTGAGAATTTGCTTGTTAAGGTCGGAAATTTTGTTTTTCCCGCTGATTTCGTCATTCTCGATATGGAAGCGGATGAGAGAGTTCCTATCATACTTGGTCGTCTGTTTTTGCGTACCGCTAAAGCCCTCATAGATGTCTTCGATGGTAAGATCACACTTAGGGTCGGTGAGAAGAGAGTCACCTTTGAGATTGATCGTTCCATGAACCACCCGAGTGGTTCCGATGACTATAGTGGTCCTTGCCATTACGTCTATTTCTTGAATTCATTCATATCATGTGTTGACCATTGTCTAGAATACATTAGTGGAGCCGACTTACTAGGAGGAGAGAGAGTGGAGAAGGAGTCGTTAAGGGTGGATGAATTTGAAGATGAGGGGATTCCTTTTATTCCCGAAGCACTAGCCGTTAGTGATGACACCACCCAACCCCCACCCTTAGAGCTTAAGGTCCTTCCATCTCATTTAGAATATGCCTTTTTAGGGGAGGGTTCCGAGCTACCCGTTATCATCTCATCGAAGTTGTAGGATGGGGAGAAGTCGAAGTTGTTGGAAGTGTTGAAGGCCAACAAAGAGGCCATTGCATGGAGGTTGTCCGACATTAAGGGCATAAGCCCTTCTTATTGCACTCACCGGATTCTAATGGAGGACGATTTTAAACCGGTGGTGCAACCCCAAAGGCGCCTCAACCCCAACATGCAAGAAGTGGTGAAGAAGGAGGTTCTAAAACTCCTAGATGCCGGGATGATATATCCCATCTCAGATTTGCCATGGGTTAGTCCCACTCAGGTTGTCCCTAAGAAGGGAGGGATGACCATTGTCATGAATTCCAAGAATGAGCTTATCCCTTCTCACACGGTCACGGGTTGGCGAGTGTGCATCGACTACCAAAAGTTGAATGATGCCACCCGAAAGGACCACTTCCTATTGCCCTTTATCGATCAGATGCTGGAGCGTCTTGCGGGTCAACAATTTTATTGTTTTCTCAATGGTTTTTCTGGGTACTTCCAGATCCCCATCGCCCTGGAGGATCAGGATAAAACCACTTTCACATGCCCCTATGGCACTTAAGCGTACCGACGCATGCCATTTGGGCTGTGTAACGCTCCAGCTACCTTCCAGCGGTGCATGGTTGCCATATTCCAGGATATGATTGAGAGTTCCATGGAGATTTTCATGGACGATTTTTCGGTCTATGGTAACTCATGGTGACTGAAGGTATTGTTTTAGGACATAAGATCTCTAGGGATGGTATAGAGGTGGATCGTGCGAAGATAGATACCATTAGCAGGTTGCCTCCACCCACTAGCGTAAAGTCGATTCGAAGTTTTCTCGGTCATGCGAGCTTTTATAGACGCTTCATTAGTAATTTCTCTAAAATCACTCGCCCTATGACCCGTCTTCTAGAGAAAGATGTTCCATTTGTCTTTGACGAGGAGTGTCTTAAGGCCTTCAACTTTTTAAAGGAACAGCTTGTGAGTGCACCTATTCTTATCTCGCCCGAATGGAGCTTGCCGTTTGAGCTCATGTGTGATGCGAGTGACTATGCCGTTGGTGCGGTATTAGGACAAAGAAAGGACAAGCACTTCCACCCCATTTACTATGTGCGTAAAACGTTAAATGATGCTCAAGAGAACTACACCACCACAGAGAAAGAACTCTTAGCCGTAGTTTTCGCATTCGACAAGTTCCGCTCATACCTCATGCTCTCCAAGACCATAGTTTTCACCGACCACTCCGCGTTGCGTTTTCTTTTCCAAAAGAAAGACGCCAAACCTCAACTTATTCGGTGGATTTTATTGCTTTCCGAGTTTGACATCGAAATTAGAGATAAGAGAGGGGCCGAAAACGTAGCAGCCGATCATCTTTCACGTTTAGAAGACCCTAAGAGAGAGGAGATTCATGAGGAGGAGATAGGAGATACATTTCCTCATGAGTCTATTGAGTTTGTAGAGGCCGAGAAGGAGGGATTGCCTTGGTTTTGTGATTTAGCGAATTATCTTTCGAGTGGTAATATTGTGAAGGGGATGACCACACAACAGAGAAGGAAGTTCTTCAGTGAGTCGAGGAAGTATGTGTGGGATGATCCGTTTCTCTTTACAATTGGGGGAGAACGGATACTTAGGCGATGTGTGTCGCGAGAGGAGGGTTTGAATATCCTTAAACATATGCATGAAGGTCTAACGGGAGG
This sequence comes from Helianthus tuberosus, assembly GCA_030545235.1. Classification (NCBI taxonomy): domain Eukaryota; kingdom Viridiplantae; phylum Streptophyta; class Magnoliopsida; order Asterales; family Asteraceae; genus Helianthus; species Helianthus tuberosus. Next base: position 147,555 of record JARYGA010060926.1, read on the forward strand.
CCACCATGGTGCATATGCCACCGCATAAAAGATGTTCGATTGTGGATTTTATTGGCCTAGCGTACTTCGTGATGCCGTTGAGTTCGTGAAAACTTGTGATGCTTGTCAACGAACCGTTAACATTTCAGCCAAAGATGAGATGCCTCAAAACCCAATCCAAGTGTTGGAGGTTTTTGATGTTTGAGGCATAGATTTCATGGGACCCTTTCCCGTCTCAAAAGGGAATCGTTATATACTTGTGGCAATTGACTACGTGTCTAAATGGGTTGAGGCTCAAGCTCTTCTTACGAATGAAGACCGAGTAGTATTGAGTTTCCTTAAGAAACTCTTTTCCCGCTTCGGTACACCTAAAGCTTTAATCGATGACCGTGGTACTCACTTTTGCAACACATTGATGGAAAAGTTGCTTGCACGCTACGGAGTCACTCATCGTTTGTCTACCGCGTACCATCCACAGATGAGTGGTCAAGTGGAGAACGCGAATTGTGGTATCAAATTTATTTTAGAGAAAACCGTCGGAAAGAATAGAAAGGATTGGTCCGACAAGCTTGACGATGCATTGTGGGCATTTCGAACCGCTTACAAAACGCCTTTAGGAACCACACCATTTATGATCGTCTATGGAAAAGCTTGTCATCTTCCCGTAGAGCTAGAACACCGAGCACTTTGGGCGTTAAAAACTGTCAACCTTGATATGACCGAAGCCGCTAGGAAACGTTTCTTTCAAATCCATAAGCTTGAGGAGCTTAGGGATGCGGCTTATGCTCGATCTTTGGGCATTAAGGAGTAGTTACAGAAGATCAAAGAATTTAGCAAGGGTGATAGAGTGCTTCTCTACAATTCGAGATTGAAGTTGTTTGCGGGGAAGCTGAAGTCGAAATGGTCGAGACCGTATATGGTTCATTATGTATTTCCATATGGAGCAGTTGAGATTATGGATGAGTCCGATGGCCGGAGTTGGTAGGTAAATGGCCACCGTTTGAAGCACTATATTGGAAGAGCGATAGATAAGAATGAGATGGAGGAAACTCCTCTCAAAATTCCACCAAAAGCCGCCACTTAGTGTTTTGGGTGAAAACCCAAGTGTACATTGTGTATCGTTTGTATAAAAGTCATCATTTGAGTTATTTTTGCTTTCTAACAGTATTTTGGTAGATTTTCGGTCTTTGTTTTGTGTCGTTGAGAATTTTGCAGGTTTCATCATTGCTACGGAACGGAGAAAGCATGAGAAAAGAGGTCCCAAGTATGTTTATTTGATACTTAGAAATTTTTATGGGAGTTTTGGATGGCTGGGAAAAAGTGTGAAAAAATTTCTAAGGCATGAAAGGCAAGAATTTTTGAAACATTCTCTGAAAAACGGACCTAGATGTAGCGTCTAGGCCCGTCGCATAGCACCTAGGGTGGAGGTCAAATTTTTAATGTTTTGAAGGCGCCGCCATACGCGACCCCCCGACCCTACGCGTAGCGCGAGGCCCCCCCCAGACGGGTCAAAATCGTTTTTTTGCCTTTCTTGCTGCATAACACTTCACCTTTCCCCTATTACGAACCCTAGCCGCAAGAACACCTTTTCCACCATATCTCACTCATTTTTCCACCAAATCACCCCATTTTCTTCCTCCATCACCACAATCACTTTCCCTACAATTCCCACCATCAAGTTCACCCGAAATCGCGATAACTCTTTGCGTTCTCGACTAGTTTGAGCACCACAAGTTCAAGGCCGAATTTTTCTTGCTAAATCCAACTCCAAGGTATGTTTTCTGTGATTTCTCGTTAGTAGGTAACTTTTTTTTCATTTTTTGTGTCGGGTCAGTCATTTTTTAGGTCTAGGGTTTGGGTAGTTCGTTAAAGTAGTGATTTTTGATGTTTTTGATAATGTTAGTAGTATGCGGTTGGGTTTGTTTGGGTTGATTATACATATTGGGGCTTGCGGGTGGTTCGGGTTGGTTTATTTGCGGGTGTTTGAGATTTGTGGGGTTTGTTTGGACATCTAGGCCACGTGTTTGAGCTTTGTGGGGTTAGTTTGGCTAACACTAAGAGGTTTTTGTTACAAAAATAAGTTTTTGAACTGATTTTTGCAAATCCAATTAGTTTTTCTAAACGAGCTTTGTTGCACGAAACGTCACCTTGTGTTTTCAAAGTTTCAAATTCTCACTTGTTTAGCCTAAATGTCGGGATATTTTGGCACTTATGCTTAATTGAGGACAATTAACGTGCCGGGAGAAGATAGTGTACATTGAGTCTTGAGTCGTTCGAGTCATCGAGTCTAGTTAGTTTACTTAGAGTTAGTTAGTACCTAGAGTTAAGTGTCGGGTTTACTAATATGCATGTACAAGTTCACAAAATTTTGCCCGTACTCAATCTCCATTCGGGCAAAGTTTGTGTTTAACTTACGCTTTTGTAAACGGTAACCCATGTTTTTCTTCAACTTTATTTTCGGTTTCAGTCGCGAACGTAATGCTATACGGCTGTTTCCAAATTCTTAATGTCTATTTTTTTAAATTAAAAAAATTAGTTTGTGCTTGTGTGATGCGTATCGCTTAAATATTTTATGTTTTGTAGGAACATGTCAGGTGAGGGCTCGTCCAGTAACCCAAAGAAAAGGAAGATCAAATATTGAGGACGAGATCGGAGAGTTTATGCTCGAGTTGAAAGGATAGTCGATCACCCAGTCTTGGATTTTGAAGAAGACAGTGAAGAAAGGGAAAAGCTAGTGAAATATGTGAAAACCAATCTCCTAGAACATCGCACAATTGATTGGGAATGGTTGCAAGGCATGGGGGTCAGTGACCATGTAGCGGACTAGCTTGGGCCGAGACTGAGAGTGGCAATGGATTGCCGTTGGCCACAACATACAGAGCTGACACTTGAGTTTCATTGTACTTTTCATCACAAAGAGGGTACATTTGATGAAAAGAATGCGGTTTCGTTTTCATTGGGCAGAAATATGTATGAGATGAGTATTGCCGAGTTTGGAGTAGCTTTGGGTTTCTACACTGATCGGGAGGTGCGGACGAATGACTTTGTTAATGGGTTGAGAGGTGTATACAATCATGCGCGACCAAATTGCTTGGGTCCGGAGGAGTTGGCTAGATTTTGGGTGACGATTTCTTCCGCACTGTTCTCAGGCACGAACCTTATCTCTACGGTTCGTCATCCGGTCCATAGGTATATTCTGAAGGTGTTGGCGACTACGCTTGTGGCGAGAAGGTCGGGTGAGAACAAGGCTAACTGGTTAGATCTCTTTGCCTTGATGTGTATGGTTGAGAAGCGAAATTGGAATTTGGCAAGTTTCTTCGCATGGTCTTGTAATCGGCCTCGCAGAGGGGGAAACCGGGCAGCGATGGATCTTGGGCCATACATTACTAGGTTGGCAACTAATTTGGGTGCTCTCACGAAATATAAGTTGGAGCAGATGAGAGAGAATGTTCCAACGACTTACTAGAGTGTTGGGGATCTACAGTTAGCGGGTATTTTGTCATATTCAGATCCGCCGGAATGGGAGGTCAAACATGGTGCACAGGTTCAGCCGCCAGCAGGTACTGAGGCGGCTAATATCTTACAGGGTGCTTTTCCGCCACGTCAGCAGAGACATGAGATTCCAGCTCCGCAGCACCCACTTCGCCAGGCCCGACAGCCACGACCCGACCCATTCACTCATGAAGCTGCTTACGACCTTAACCAACAGCGTTTCGATTAGCTAGAGTAAAGAATGAGAGTTGATCATCAGTGGACGATGCAGAGCCACCACCGCCAGGATGACATGCTTAGGTACATGATGTCAGGTATGCATCTAGATGTGCCTCCACCTTTTTCTGGATTACTTCCACCACCAGTTTATGGCGGTGAGCAGCAGGCTCCGTATGTCTATGGACAGTATCCGTGGTATGATCAGTGGGGTGGACAGAGTGGTTATGGTTATGGTGGCCAGTATGGATGGCAGCAGGCAGGAGGTTCAGGTGTGCAGCTGATGGATGAGGAGGGAGACGACGAGTGATGGAAATGGACTGAAGCAGCATATATCCTTTTATGACTATTTTATTTTATGCTGTTTTAGTAGTTCGATTGGGTTGTATTAGTAAGACAATATGTTTTTATTTTTCTTTTGAACTTCAGATGTTGGTACTATGGATGTTTGGTAGTAGTTTGTTTGGTATGGTATGTTTGATTTAGGTTGATGATTGGAGCCGCTTTCCGTTCGTGTGAGAGAGAATTTTGGTATTGTTTGCTGAGCACGTTCGGTATTGGAGGGCACTTATGGAATAGACTGGCACGTTGACAGTCTCATATTTTTCGAGCTAAGTCTTTTTCATTATAGAGTTTTGTATTTCTTTTGTTTTTATTTCGTAGGTCGTTTCTAGTTTTGTTCGTTGAGTCTTGTTCTACTCTTGCATTAGGGACAATGCAAATCTCGAGTGTGGGGATGGGACATTAGAGTCGTAGTGTAATTGCTTTTTAGTAAAAAAAAAAAAAAAAATTCGAAAAACCCAAAAACATGAAAATGTCTGTCGAATAAAGGAGTTTGCAAATAAAGACGGGAAATGATAGGAAAGATGGGTTTTTATTCGGGTTATAGTAATAATAGGAGAAAAAACAGTCATGCTTATGTCTAGTTTGGGATATGTGAATAGGCCCGGTCTGGTTCTAGGTTCCCTTGATCTAATATACCTTAATTGTCGGTTTGCTAGTGGGTACTCACCTGGGAAAAATGGGTAATTGAAACTGCCGATAATAGTATAAGGAATACCGTTATAAGTTAAAATCGTTAGAATTTTTAGTCAAGAAAAAAAATAGAAATTTTTTTTTTGAGCTAGAAACTGAATGAAAGTAGCACAGGCCTATGTAGTCTTGGTTGGGGATAGCGACTCTACAACCGGACCGATGCCTATGTAATCTGAGTTGGGGATAGCGACTTTACAGCCGGAATACCTATAGGTTAGGTAAAGCAACGTCTAGGCTCGAAAAGAAAAAGAAAAAAAAGAGAAAAATGAAAAAATACATATATTTGATTTTAAATTCTCTTGATTTTGATATAAAACGGTTAGGAATTGGTCTAGTGATCGTTCCTTTTGTTCCATAAGCTTGAGGCGGGATTAGATGGACTGTGGATTCTAGTGTGAGACCCTAGGTAGACTGACCGCGTCTGAACTAAAATTGCATGATAAGGGCAAAGAACTGGGTTCGGGTTTAAAGGGACAAATATATTTGCAATCGTGGCTAACATAAGTGTCGACTTTAATAAATATAAATAGTTTTTAACTCGTTTATTTGCTTATCTCTGATTCCGTTTGCACATATCTTTTTCGAGGACGAAAAAATGCTAAGTTGTCACACCCTGATATTTGTTACCGGTGGGCCCGGTGGGGAGTATCGTGACGTAGTTGATATCATCATAGACAAGTGATCACCGTTTAATGCACATCGGAAGGCTAAAATAATATTACAAACCGAATTTGAAAAGTATAATAAAATATTATACAAACGGTCGATAATGGATCCACAAGCGGATCATAAAACAGAAATATAAGTTTTGTTCAATAGACTTTAGACATTTAGAACTTGCAAGATTCCTTATTAACGCCCCGAGTTCCCAGCCAACTACGTATAGTACCTGTCACTTAGTCTTTTTGGAAAAATACGTCAGTTTACACTGGTAAATACAATTAACCGACTCTTTTGAAAACATTTATGAAAATTGGTTTAAATGCACAAGGCACAAACATTTTATAACTTGGGACAATTATATTAATAACAATCTTGTATCAGATTTGCATGTTTGTCTAACATTTAGGGTCGGTATAAAAGCCGAACAAGATTAATCGACACACCACAAATATAAACTCACGAGAAGTTTCCTCACGAGTGAGTATATCTTTTACATACGCAACAGACAGGTGTATGCCTACACCCCGTGCTTAAGTCGTGGCCATTCACGCTTTTTGAATGAGCCGAGGATATCCAGGACACGGTCGTTAACCCCCAATGTTATTTGTTATCAAGCAATCCTGATTAAAACAGGATTATACAATTTAACCATATCCGATTAAAAGGTTTCTACACCCGACCAAGCGGTAATAATTTACCGTATCCCAAGCCCGTATAAGGAAAAATAAGTTTAAAGTATTTACTTGAGCTAAAAATGTAAATTAAACTCAGCCGTATATTCTAATCAGCAAGTGCAAGTACTTCTACCAGGGCTCTCAATCTGGAACGAAGGTTTTATAACCTATTAGATTCCTAACGGGTCTTATTTAAGTTGTAACTTAGACCGGTTAGTTTTAAAGAAAGGTGTACGGTACGAATCGCTAGATTAAGCGGTGACCGGATTGGAATGTGATGGATGGACTGAATATTTAGAACTATGGGCTTCTTGGAGGATTACATCTCTAAGCCCTCCATGAATTGGAACCCAGATATGACCATTCAATCTAAGGATTCCATTCTTGCTATATGATAATTGATCAGCATTTACGCCTAACTCCTCATTCGGATAGTTTGTAACATCCCGTGTTTTCACAAGTCAAAGTCAAAGTCAAGGTCAAAGTCAACGACCGATTTCGCGCGACTTGACTTGTAGAAATTTCGTTATTTTATTTGTATTATGTGGAGTAAGTGTTGTTAATTGCAATAATCGACGTATATTAATCGCTATTCAATCGATCTACGACTGTGAACTATAGGAAGTAACAATGCGATAAATTTAACTAATCAATAGTCAAGCTATGCTAATCAAATCGACATCAAATCGCAACTTGAGCTACGTAGTTTTACTTGTTATACATGTGTGTGTGCCTTATGTGCTATCTGTGCATGTTTACTTATGTTATGTTGTGGTAATCAAACGAACTCAATCGAAACTCGAATGCAATCGAACTCGAACTCGAATCACGATCAAGCTATGATAGATAGTGGTAAATAGATTACGCAAGATATGAAGTAGTTGGGACTAAAAGTAATTTGACTAGGAAACCCTATCGAAGCGAACCGCTCGCAATAGAAATTGAAATCTCAAAAATCGTCGCGCGAAACACTCGAAAAGTGCGACTGATCGATCAGGCTCCCAGCCAATCGAACAGCCAGCCGAACGGACTGCTGTCCGATCGGACGGGCTGTCCGATCGAGCTGCCTGGCCGATCGGCCAGCACTTACCCCTTTTAGCATCCTATAAATACCCCTATCATTGTCATTCTTTCCACTTTTGGAAACCTCTGACCGACAAGCACGCTCAGCTCACCTTTTCACAGATTTCTCTCAATTCCGGTAAGTTTTCGTCCTAAATCTTGTACTTTCTTGATCTATACACACTCCTCCACCTTTCTATCTTTCAAATCTTAACTTTTAACCGTGAAATCATCAAGAATCAAGTGTTCTAGGATGATGTCATCATGGGTTCTTGAAGAACTTCATGTTTTGGCCTCAATCCACCAAGAATGACTTGGATCTAACCGATTTCCACATAAACAACAAAGATCTTTAGTAGATCTGAACATATACACGGTGAAAAAGGATTAAAAGATGGTTTTCTCAACTTTCTTTCAACTCTCTTACACTCAACGCCTTCGAACCGGTAGAAACGGAGCTTGTGCGGGCTTACAAATCACTTCGGAGGTTGTAAGGCTCAAGATCCGGATTCTATTCACAAGGTTAACCGACTTCGGGTTAAACGTTAAACTTCGTTCTGAACAGTCCACCGACCGGATTTGGGTGATTCCTGTCCGACCCGAGGAACCAAGTAAGGACAAAGGATCTATGGTTCTACTCGTTGTCAAAATACCTCAATAAAACGACAAACAAACAGAAAAACCAAGTGATAGATGAAAAGGGCTGATCAGCTCAGGACGCTGACCGATCGGACTGCTGTCCGAACGGACAGCCAGCCGATCGGATAGTCAGCCGATCGACTGGCCAGCCGATCGGCTAACACCTGGTCCCACGCAATCAATGTATTTTGAAGACTAGTATTGAACGAACTGTTATTCGATCGAACTACTGTCCGATCGGATTACCCTTCGGATCATGAGATACTATACTTCAACACTTAATAGATTTTTCAACATGATCCTTGCACTAGAAGTGCCACCCGATCGAACAGCCGTCCGATCAGGTGACACCCTGTTGTCCGATCGAACAGCAGTTGTGTTATTCGATCGATCAACTATCCGATCCACTGCACCATACTTTACATTTCATTTTTAGTCTTTGACTAGTTGACCCGTCCGATCGAACACCTGTCCGACCCAAAGACTAAACATTGAAATTCATTTGAATGCCCAGCCGATCGGGTTGCCGGCCGATCGAACAGCCGTCCGATCGACCGACCTGAAAGGTAAAGGTACTTCAATGTTTTCAAATGCTACAACGAAAACTTCAAAAGTCAAGCCATCATACACAAACACATCTTCTCAAAAGAAGAAACAATCCACTCGAACAACCATCCGATCGGCCTACCGACCGACCGGACAGCGGTCCGAGCGGACTGTCAGCCGAACGGTCAGCCGTCCGATCGGACTATCGTCTGATCGACCAGCCGTCCAACTCGCCAACACTTGTTTCCTGTTTTTCGTTTCACTTATCGTTATGCTACCGAATCTATTCAGGCTAACCGTACTCGCTAAGCGCTCCCTTCAATCCATTAATCGCTGTGAGTATACTCGATCCCTTTTTGCTTTAAGCACTTTTAGGTGTTACATACATTACGAATATTCAAACTACAACAATCACACTACTCAATACTATTTGAACGCTAACCGTTAATGCATGTTATACGTGGCTTATGAATGCTTGTTTGTTATGTTTACACATGGAATGCTGTCTACCAGCCTTAGCAACGATAGTACTATAGTTTGGACTCAGCACTCGTTCACACGGGGGTTGTTAAGGATCTTTTACTTGCATGGATTACGGTGGTAATCATGTATTGCAAACTGCCTCAGGCAGTCAACCCGCAGTCATTGGTATCGATGGATCTATGTCGATAACTAACGTGCTTCATTTCACTATGTGTACGTGCTGGTTATGCGTAAACGAATTCGAACTCTATATGCTATTATCAAACTTTTATGCTCACCTTTACATTTTATGTATTGACTTTATTTTAACGTATGTGACAGGTGCTTAGGAAGTTTACACACTTAGCATGCTGTGAACTTGAGGCTAGGAAAGGTCTAGGATGCTCCTTGTGCTGTGATGAAATCGAAGCTAGGAAAAGAGGTCCTAGAAACCAATAAATAAACTATTATGTGTAAATCTGAGTTGTCGGAACAGAATTATTTGCCTAGTTTTATCTGTAATAATTTGATTACTATTTGAGACATGGTATGGGACATGTTATTTAATTGAATGGTAATGATAGTTGTTATGTAAACTTCTGGACAATCTGTTTCGCTCAGTGCCATGCCTCGATGATTCCGCCATCGGTTGGGGTGTGACAGATTGGTATCAGAGCCATAACTATAGGGAATTAGGCAAGACTCGACCTAGTCCGGGTCGAAGTCTTAGATACCTAGACTATGGTTAAGAACCAACAGACCGACTCGAGTACGTCCAGTAGGAATTTCGTACGTACTTATTTCTCACTATCCTTGCTTATACTACACTATCACTGCACTCGAATTTTCAACTATGAAAGGGGCAATAAGGTCGAGATTAGGTGTGAAAACCACAAACTCCCGACTAAATTGCTTAATCAACACTGCTAGCGGGGGAGAATTATACCAAACTAGGGGTGAAACCCACATTTTGATGAATAATCTCCTCTATTTTATCAAAACAGGAACGAAGTTGTTAAGCCAGGGGTGGAACCCTAACCTCGACGACTTGTTCCGTGCATTTTACAAAAAACTCTCACCAAAGTCTCGACGGACTTCAACGACCTAAAGTCACGATCTGGCTAACGGGATGCGTGCCAAATGCCCAGGAATCGAGGAAAAAAGGGCACAGTCCTGAAGGTTAAATGTGCGCAACGGGTCCTTGCGAATAGTCGAACCACTTTGGGTAGTCGAAGTCTACTAGCCGCAGATGATCTACCTCCCGATTTCTAGGCATTTCAAAGATAGTTTGCCGATTTTATATGCTATTTATGTGTCACTACCCGTTTATGTGCTTATTTTTACTCCGAAACGACTGCGAACCAAACACGTGACGTGTGGAATCCGTACACGAGCGTGACCGAACATACAATAACGTACTATAATCAGTAATTCTGTTAACAGAACTGAAATCGTACAAAGCACCCGAATCACGATGCCACTTTCTTTCCCTAGTTTCTCTCTTTAAGCCTAGAGCTCTTCGAATCTCCAACAACACCACCTTGCCTTCTACTAACGAGATACAATATAAGGCCTAGAATTAGATAGCCTCAGCTTCGATTTGAGATAACGGAGGCGATAGACAGAAATGCACTAACAAGCTTATACTACGCTATTTTCGAACGATCGCAGACCTTGAATGATAGATTTCTGTTTTCTGATTGCCTCTAGTGATTAAACGCGTGTGTGTTCCGTTACTTCTGTGCTTTACGTGCTTAGGTGTTAAATGATTGTGTGCTCTACGTGCTTATGTGATTATGTGATTTCGTGCCTTATATGTTAAGTATTTACGAAAATATACGTGTTCCTGAGCTTTAGTAAGTAGTAGACGTGTGAGGTGAGATTCGAATGCAATGTGATGAGTCCTGTGACGATGTCTGTTGCAGACCATGTCGTCTGGATCCCATCATGCTCTCTCTCGTCAAGAAAAGAGGGACAAACGCCTTGCTTCCATCATTGCTAAAAGTGTGGCAAAGGCTGTGAGTGATGTTTACGAGAATGCCAGCAAGTCATCCGAGGAATCAAGGACCGAAGCTCCTAAAACTGCCGCAAGGCCCTTCAGTTTCAAGCAATTCAAGTCGTGTGGGCCAAAGGAATTCACTGGCGAAGGAGGTCCAACTGCACTATTCCAATGGTTTGATTCCATTGAGGTTACTCTGCGACAAAGTGGTTGCCCTGATGACCTTCGAACTCTGAATGCTACCGGCGTTTTCCAGTCCCGTGCACTAGACTGGTGGACGGCCAAGAGGAACAAGCGAGGGAACGATGCAGCCTACGGTCTGTCGTGGGACGAGCTCAAGGAAGTTATGCTAGAGGAATTCTGCCCTCCTCACGAACGTCAAAAGCTTGAAGATGAATTCTGGCACATACGTCAGCATGAGGGTGACAACGCTGCTCTCACTGCTCGTTTTAAACAACTCAGCATCATATGTCCCAATCAAGTCAAGACTCCAGAGATCACCATCAAGAAGTATATCCGAGCTTTGCCCGACTGCGTTGCTGATTTCGTGCAAGCGGCTAAGGCTACGATGATCGAAGAAACCTACCTACTGGCCGCCGAAATCAACGACAAAAGGGTTAAGGCTGGTGTCTGGGATAAGACTCCAAAGCATCTGCATCAAGCTACCGCCACCACACCAACTGCTGAACCCACCTCATCGAGCAACAAGAGGAAGAACAAGAGGAAGAACAGCTCCAGCAACAAGAACTGTGCGATCACTGCTGCACCGATTCAAGCTGTACCTGCCCAACAGCGTCAAGTAGCAGCGCCTGTGGCCAATGCACTGCCTGCAAAGCGTGCATACACTGGACCACACCCGCTCTGCCCTACTTGCACCTATCACCACCCAACTGCCATTGCTTGCTGTTTTTGTGCTCATTGCAATGTATACGGCCATTTCACTGCCAACTGCCGTATTCGACAAGCTCCTGCTCACCAAGCTCTACTCACCGCCCCACAGGGTCAACAAGCTCCTCCGGCACCCGCAGTCAAATCCAAAAAACCTGCTTCGCATGTGGCGACCCGAACCATTTCGCCAACATGTGCCCAAACAGGGTCGTGAAACAAGAGCCTCAGCAACAACAACAACAGCAGCAACAACAGGCCGCACGCGCCAGAACTTTCAACCTCAACGTGCTTCAAGCCCAGGCCGACAACAACGTGGTCAATGGTACGTTCCTTGTGAATGGTATTTATGCTTCATGTTTGTTTGATACCGGAGCCGATAATTGCTTTGTGTCGCTCGAATTTGAGAAACTCCTTAGTCGTAAACGCTCCCAACTCTCCTCGACCTTCGATTTTGAAGTCGCTACCGGAAGAACCGTCACTGTCAATTCTGTTCTTCGTGATTGTACTCTCGAGCTCAACAATCACATCTTTCCAATCGACCTTATTCCGATGCAACTCGGAAGTTTTGACGTTATAATAGGCATGGACTTTCTTCGAGAAAACCATGCTGAAGTTGTGTGCTTCGACAAGATGATTCGTTTTTCGCTCGCAAATGGTGACTCGTTGTGTGTTTATGGTGATACTACATCAAAGGGACTCAAGCTTATGTCATGCGTGCAAGCCAGCAAGTATCTCCGCAAGGAATACAGAGCTTTCTTGGCTAACATTGTAGTAGCGGAGAAGGAAAAGAAAGAGAAGAAGGAAGTGAAAGACGTTCCTGTGGTTCGAGAATTTCCTAATGTGTTTCCAGAGGATCTTCCCGGACTACCGCCAAGTCGTGATATTGACTTTCGTATCGACCTCATTCCTGGAGCCAATCCTATTGCCAAAGCTCCCTACCGACTCGCACCGTCCGAAATGCGCGAACTCTCAACCTAACTCCAGGAATTACTTGAGAAATGCTTCATTTGCCCGAGCACCTCTCCCTGGGGCGCACCGGTCCTTTTCGTCAAAAAGAAGGATGGGTCGTTTCGGATGTGCATCGACTATCGGGAATTGAATAAGTTGACTATCAAGAACCGCTATCCCCTACCTCGCATCGACGATTTGTTTGATCAACTACAAGGCGCTACGTGTTTCTCAAAGATCGACCTACGTTCAGGTTATCATCAGCTGCGTATTCAAGAGGAGGATATACCCAAAACCGCGTTTCGTACTCGCTACGGCCATTACGAATTCGTTGTCATGCCTTTTGGTCTAACCAACGCACCAGCGGTTTTCATGGACCAGATGAATTGTGTGTGTAAGCCATATCTCGATCGTTTCATCATCGTATTCATCGACGATGTCTTGATCTATTCCAAATCGAAAACCGAACACGCGCAACATCTACGTTTGGTTCTCGAGTTACTCCAGGGGAACCAACTCTATGCCAAGTTCTCCAAGTGTGAATTCTGGTTGGAGGAAGTTCAATTTCTGGGTCACATTGTTAATAGTCAGGGTATTCACGTCGATCCTGTGAAGATTGAAGCTGTCAGGAGCTGGGTTACGCCTAAGAACCCGTCTGAAGTCCGCTCTTTTCTCGGACTAGCGGGCTATTATCGATGATTTATTGAGGGATTCTCAAAGATCGCTGTACCGCTTACCTCTCTCACGCATAAAGACAAGCCTTTTGTTTAGGGAACTAAACAAGAGACTGCCTTTCAAACCCTCAAGCACATGCTTTGCAACGCTCCTGTTCTCACATTGCCCGACGGAAACGACGATTTCATTGTCTACTGTGATGCTTCCAACCTTGGTCTTGGTTGTGTCCTCATGCAACGAGACAAGGTCATAGCTTACGCATCTCGTCAGCTCAAAATCCACAAGAAGAACTATACAACCCATGATCTCGAGCTAGGCGCAGTTGTTTTTGCGTTAAAGATTTGGCGACATTACCTGTACGGTACTAAGTGTACGATCTTCACCGATCATAGGAGCCTACAGTACATCTTTAATCAGAAGGAACTTAATATGCGTTAACGCCGATGGGTAGAACTTCTCAACGATTACGACTGTGAGATTCGTTATCACCCAGGCAAGGCAAATGTTGTTGCCGACGCACTCAGCAGAAGGAGCTATCTGCTTAGCACTCGTAACGTTCAAGCCCAACACAATCTCGAAAGCCTCATCCGCGATGCTCAACATGCATGTTTTAACGAACGCACCCTGAAGAACGAAAGAATCTACCACGATGGAGCCCAACTTGTGAGCAAATCGAACGGGATATTTCACTTTTTAGACCGAATTTGGGTTCCCAAACGAACCAATTTGCGACACATATTGATGGACGAAGCCCACAAATCCCGGTATTCTGTTCATCCCGGTGTTGATAAAATGTACCAGGACCTCCATTATAAGTACTGGAGGCCGGGTATGAAAAGGGATATCGCTCTCTACGTCAGAAAATGCCTAACTTGTGCGAGAGTCAAGGCTGAACATCAAAGACCCTCTGGTCTACTCGAACAACCACCAATTCCCATGTGGAAGTGGGAGAGCATAGCTATGGATTTCCTAACCAAGCTACCACACACATCCTCAGGTCACGACAGCATATGGGTTGTGGTTGACCGACTGACTAAATCAGCTCACTTTATACCGATACGAGAAGACTACAAGGTAGAACGATTAGCCCGAATCTACACCGACGAGATCATTTGTAATCATGGAACGCCTCGTGACATCATCTCTGATCGTGATGCTCGGTTTACTTCGCGATTGTTGGAAACGTTTCAAACGGCACTCGGTACAACGCTTAATCTAAGTACTGCTTTCCACCCACAAACCGACGGTCAGACTGAAAGAACGATTCGTACTCTTGAAGACATGCTCCGTTCGTTGTCCTAGACTTCGGTGGTAATTGGGATAAATACCTGCCACTGGTCGAATTCTCGTATAACAACAGCTATCATTCTAGCATCCAAATGGCACCTTTCGAGGCATTATACGGAAGAAGATGTCGGTCGCCTATTGTGTGGCACGAGATCGGTCATTCGCAACTAACCGGTCCTGAGCTATTACAAGAAACGACAGACAAAATCTTCCAAATTCGAGACAACCTGGTAAAAGCTCGGGATCGACAGAAAAGTTACGCCGATAGAAAACGCAAGCCCCGAGAATTTGACGTTGGTGACTACGTACTCCTAAAGGTATCACCTTGGAAGGGTGTAGTCCGATTCGGTAAGAAGGGAAAACTCGCGCCTCGATATGTTGGACCTTTTAAGATTCTGGAAAGGATCGTAAAAGTCGCCTACAGACTCGAACTACCGGAGGAACTCAGTAACGTCCACCTGACTTTCCACGTGTCAAACCTCCGAAAGTGCCTAGCCGACCACGACTTACACGTTTCTCTAGACGATCTACAAGTGAACGAAACATTACACTTCGCGGAAAAGCCTGTCGAAATCATGGACCGCCAGACCAAGCAACTCAGACGCTCTCGCATTCCTATCGTGAAAGTCCGATGGGAAGGCAAAAGAGGCACAGAGTTCACTTGGGAACTCGAAAGCGACATGAAGGCTAAGTACCCACAGTTGTTCAACGAGAAAGTCTAGCAAGAGAAAGTTCTCAAATGTGATTCACGACGTTGTGCAGCTTTCAGCTTAATTTCGGGACGGAATTTCCTAAACAAGGGGAGGCTGTAACACCCCGTGTTTTCACAAGTCAAAGTCAATGTCAAAGTCAATGACCGATTTCGCGCGACTTGACTTGTAGAAATTTCGTTATTTTATTTGTATTATGTGGAGTAAGTGTTGTTAATTGCAATAATCGACGTATATTAATCGCTATTCAATCGATCTACGACTATGAACTATAGGAAGTAACAATGCGATAAAGTTAACTAATCAATGGTCAAGCTATGCTAATCAAATCGACATCAAATCGCAATTCGAGCTACGTAGTTTTACTTGTTATACATGTGTGTGTGCCTTATGTGCTATCTGTGCATGTTTACTTATGTTATGTTGTGGTAATCAAGCGAACTCAATCGAAACTCGAATGCAATCGAACTCGAACTCGAATCACGATCAAGCTATGATAGATAGTGGTAAATAGATTACGCAAGATACGAAGTAGTTGGGACTAAAAGTAATTTGACTAGGAAACCCTATCGAAGCGAACCGCTCGCAATCGAAATCGAAATCTCAAAAATCGTCGCGCGAAACACTCGAAAAGTGCGACTGATCGATCAGGCTCCCAGCCGATCGAACAGCCAGCCGAACGGACTGCTGTCCGATCGGACGGGCTGTCCGATCGAGCTGCCTGGCCGATCGGCCAGCACTTACCCCTTTTAGCATCCTATAAATACCCCTGTCATTGTCATTCTTTCCACTTTTGGAAACCTCTGACCGACCAGCACGCTCAGCTCACCTTTTCGCAGATTTCTCTCGATTCCGGTAAGTTTTCGTCCTAAATCTTGTACTTTCTTGATCTATACACACTCCTCCACCTTTCTATCTTTCAAATCTTAACTTTTAACCGTGAAATCATCAAGAATCAAGTGTTCTAGGATGATGTCATCATGGGTTCTTGAAGAACTTCATGTTTTGGCCTCAATCCACCAAGAATGACTTGGATCTAACCGATTTCCACATAAACAAACAAAGATCTTTAGTAGACCTGAACATATACACGGTGAAAAAGGATTAAAAGATGGTTTTCTCAACTTTCTTTCAACTCTTTTACACTCAACGCCTTCGAACCGGTAGAAACGTAGCTTGTGCGGGCTTACAAATCACTTCGGAGGTTATAAGGCTCAAGATCCGGATTCTATTCACAAGGTTAACCGAATTCGGGTTAAACGTTAAACTTCGTTCCGAACTGTCCACCGACCGGATTTGGGTGATTCCTGTCTGACCCGAGGAACCAAGTAAGGACAAAGGATCTATGGTTCTACTCGTTGTCAAAATACCTCAATAAAACGACAAACAAACAGAACAACCAAGTGATAGACGAAAAGGGCTGATCAGGTCAGGACGCTGACCGATCGGACTGCTGTCCGAACGGACAGCCAGCCGATCGGATAGTCAGCCGATCGACTGGCCAGCCGATCGGTTAACACCTAGTCCCACGTAATCAATGTATTTTGAAGACAAGCATTGAACGAACTGTTATTCGATCGAACTACTGTCCGATCGGATTACCCTTCAGATCATGAGATACTACACTTCAACACTTAATAGATTTTTCAACATGATCCTTGCACTAGAATTGCCACCCGATCGAACAGCCGTCCGATCAGGTGACACCCTGTTGTCCGATCGAACAGCAGTTGTGTTATTCGATCGATCAACTATCCGATCCACTGCACCATACTTTACATTTCATTTTAAGTCTTTGACTAGTTGACCCGTCCGATCGAACACCTGTCCGATCGAACACCTGTCCGACCCAAAGACTAAACATTGAAATTCATTTGAATGCCCAGCCGATCGGGTTGCCGGCCGATCGAACAGCCGTCCGATCGACCGACCTGAAAGGTAAAGGTACTTCAATGTTTTCAAATGCTACAACGAAAACTTCAAAAGTCAAGCCATCATACACAAACACATCTTCTCAAAAGAAGAAACAATCCACTCGAACAGCCATCCGATCGGCCTACCGACCGACCGGACAGCGGTCCGAGCGGACTGTCAGCCGAACGGTCAGCCGTCCGATCGGACTATCGTCTGATCGACCAGCCGTCCGACTCGCCAACACTTGTTTCCTGTTTTTCGTTTCACTTATCGTTATGCTACCGAATCTATTCAGGCTAACCGTACTCACTAAGCGCTCCCTTCAATCCATTAATCGCTGTGAGTATACTCGATCCCTTTTTGCTTTAAGCACTTTTGGGTGTTACATACATTAGGAATATTCAAACTACAACAATCACACTACTCAATACTATTTGAACGCTAACCGTTAATGCATGTTATACGTGGCTTATGAATGCTTGTTTGTTATGTTTACACATGGAATGCTGTCTACCAGCCTTAGCAACGATAGTACTATAGTTTGGACTCAGCACTCGTTCACACGGGGTTGTTAAGGATCTTTTACTTGCATGGATTACGGTGGTAATCATGTATTGCGAACTGCCTCAGGCAGTCAACCCGCAGTCATTGGTATCGATGGATCTATGTCGATAACTAACGTGCTTCATTTCACTATGTGTACGTGCTGGTTATGCGTAAACGAATTCGAACTCTATATGCTATTATCAAACTTTTATGCTCACCTTTACATTTTATGTATTGACTTTATTTTAACGTATGTGACAGGTGCTTAGGAAGTTTACACACTTAGCATGCTGTGAACTTGAGGCTAGGAAAGGTCTAGGATGCTCCTTGTGCTGAGATGAAATCGAAGCTAGGAAAAGAGGTCCTAGAAACCAATAAATAAACTATTATGTGTAAATCTGAGTTGTCGGAACAGAATTATTTGCCTAGTTTTATCTGTAATAATTTGATTACTATTTGAGACATGGTATGGGACATGTTATTTAATTGAATGGTAATGATAGTTGTTATGGAAACTTCTGGACAATCTGTTTCGCTCAGTGCCATGCCCCGATGATTCCGCCATCGGTTGGGGTGTGACATAGTTAGTTTCTAATACAGCTTCTTTTTGAGCGGCTAACAACCTTTCATTCAAGCTGTTCTTTAGCTCAATGCTCTTGGCATTTATTCTAATAGGTTTGATCCTTTCTTTCCAGCTCAAAACATCAGCGACTACATTCGCTTTGCCTGGATGATATCGAATTTCACAATCATAATCGTTTAACGTTTCCATCCATCGGCGCTGTCTCATGTTACGATCCTTCTGATTAAACAGATGCTGAAGGCTCTTATGATTGGAATAGATTATGCACTTGGCCCCATATAGATAATGCCTCAAAAGCTTTAGTGCAAATACAACGGAACCCAATTCCAAATCATGGGTGGTGTAGTTCTTTTCATGCACTTTTAATTGACGTGAAGCATAGGAAATAACCTTGCCTTTCTACATAAGTACACAACCCATACCGGTGTGCGATGCGTCGCAGTACACAACAAACTCTTCAATCCCTTCTGGCAATGACAACACAGGAGCATTGCTTAATTTCTGCTTAAGAATCTCAAAAGATTCTTGTTGCTTGGGACCCCAATCGAACTTTATATTCTTGTAAGTCAATGAAGTTAGAGGTGCAGCAATCCTTGAAAAGTTTTCAATGAAACGTCTGTAGTATCCTGCTAGACCCAAGAAGTTGCGAATTTTTGTAGGTGTTTTAGGCGCTTGCCAATTCATGATCGCTTCTATCTTAGCGAGATCCACCTGGATACCACGCTCGCTTACTACATGTCCAAGAAATTGGACTTCACGAAACCAAAACTCACATTTGGAAAACTTGGCGTAGAGCTTCTCTTGCGGCAGAAGTTTAAGGATACACCGGAGATGTCTTTCATGATCGGCTTGATTCTTTGAATAAATAAGTATGTCATCGATAAAGACAATGACAAACTTGTCTAGATACGGCTTGCAAACGCGATTCATGAGATCCATGAATGCTGCAGGTGCATTAGTGAGCCCGAAAGACATCACTAAGAACTTATAGTGGCCGTAGCGTGTTCTGAATGCGGTCTTGTGCACATATTTGTTTCTGACCTTCAACTGGAGATAACCTTACCGTAGATCGATCTTTGAAAAGTAACTTGCTCCTTGAAGCTGATCGAACAAATCGTCGATCCTGGGCAATGGATATCTGTTCTTGATTGTTACTTTATTCAGCTCGCGATAATCAATGCATAGACGCATTGATCCATCTTGTTTCTTCACAAACAGAATCGGTGCTCCCCAAGGGGACGAGCTAGGTCGAATAAAACCTTTCTCTAACAAATCATCCAATTGTGTCCTTAATTCTTTCATCTCAGTCGGTGTCAACCGATAAGGTGCTCTTGCAACTGGTTCTGCTCCAGGAATGATATCGATTCTGAATTCCACTTGCCTATCTGGAGGTAATCCAGGTAGTTCTTAGGAAAAACATCTGGATATTTAGAAATAATAGGGACGTCTTCGATCTTGGGCTTTGGTTCATCAACAGTTACCTGTGCCATGTAGATGACATAACCTTTCTTCAAACACTTCGATGCCTTAAGCATAGACACTTGCTTAGGTAATCCATACTGCGTATCTCCCTGAATTGTTAATGGCTTACCATAAGGAGTCTTGATAACCACTTGCTTCTTATCACATACAATTTGAGCTTGGTTAAAAGATAACCAATCCATGCCAATAACTATATCAAATTCTGCTAGCTTCATTGGTAACAAGGATAACAGAAAAAAGTGGTTCCTAATGGATATAAAACATCCATCTAAAATTGTTGAAGCAGTCTCTAAGGTACCATCGACCAATTCTACCTCATATTTTATGTCTAGAGTTTTAACAGGCAGATTTAACAGTTTATAAAATTTATTGTCCACAAAAGACTTATCTGCGCCAGAATCAAACAAAACTCTAGCATAAACATCATTGATGAGGA
>JARYGA010060927.1:0-27562 GCA_030545235.1 Helianthus tuberosus
ATTGCGACTTTACTCTTTTCTGTATAGTATGCGTCAAATACACACTAAAACAGGAATTAAAAATTACAATACTATTATGCCTCGTTAACCATCTAGTGGTCTATACTACGATAGATTTATTAGTATTCCACATATATTTTATTTATTATTATTACCAACTTCACCATCACTTTCACGGGTATAGATTTTCCCTGAAATCCATTTGACGCTCATCGTATTTCCATACGAGTTGCTCTCCTACATACCTCATCCTCTCACTACTTTCTATGATTTCTTCTCCAAAATTTCGGAGTTCTTGTAAATTCTCTGCACTCATTGGGGGTGCAGGTGCTGGTATTGGCTCTGGGTACTGAGGTACTGGATTCTCCTGAGGGTATGGATTCTCCAAAATCTCCCTAATGTATTCATCATTGTCATAATAGGGATCTATAGGGTCCAAACCTGGATATGGTGCTAAGTTCGGCTAGGTTTCTTCATTTAAGTGATAGCGTGGCACATAATCCCGAAGATCATCAAACCAGGGGTCATAATTTGGATCTAAAGGATTAGGGGCTGGTATCCTAGGTATCTCCTCAGGGTTAAAACCATGCATTTCTACCTCCATTGGTTGAGTGGGAATCAAAGGTAAGGGTTGTGGGGCTACTAGTTGTTCCAGACTTGGGTCAGCAGCAGTTGTAGCTAGGATATGGAAATTGGCTAGGCTTCTATTAAGCATATCCTGTGTATAGGCATCTGACTCTCTCTTAGCAGCTGCTAGAACTCTTTGCTGTTGCAACTTTCGCATTCTTTTTCTACGCGCAAATGCTTCCTTACTGAACCATCCTCTCTTTTTATGAGGGAATGGCTCTTCCGACTGAGCTTTAAAGGTAAACATCCCTTCTTCCTGATCAGCAGAATACCCAGAGAGGGTAGGCTGTGAAGAGGTACCTTCACTCCTAGGTGAATCAGACAACTGACGACACATGTCTGAGGGTCCTTGATCACTCATACTGTAAACTAACAAATAGTCAAATAATACAAAACACATAATCACATAAATTATTTCCTAACACAAAATTTAAAATTTAAGTGTCAGCATAACACTTCTTTAGCTTAGACCAGTGGCTAGGCTCTGATACCACCTTCTGTCGCAACCCCCGATCCCTTATCTGTCCCGGGAACGGGCGTACGCGAACTCAGAATTTTGGTGGTATCAGTTTGTTAATTTGGCAGCGGAAATTACATCAGGACCGTAGTTAGGAAATGTTTATCAGAGCAAAACCACCATATTTGATAATAATAATCACATGGATAAAACCCAAGTTTATTATTACAACATATTTATAGGGATAAACCCTATTTTATTGAATTTAAAACATCGTCTTTTAGGTAACTTTTATAGCCACATTTTTCCCAAGCCTTCAGTGCTCTCGAGCTGGCTTTTTACTAATTGGCTGTCACATTGTGTTACCTGAAACGCGTTTTAAAAACATTTGTCAGTGGGAAATACTGGTGAGTGAATCCCAGTTTAATCAAGAATTATTTTATCAATTAACACAGTATTGAGAGCGATCACATTGTTTATTTCTACACAATTACTCATTCAGTACTGTCAATCCTGACTAGTGGGTCATATTACACATTGGCTAACTCGTCGTCCAATGGTAACGTGTTCCACATTTTGTATACAAAACCCCAACATACCGGCAGTAATTGAAGAACTACAAAGACTCAATCACCGCTTAATCACATTGTAAAACATTTAAGGTTTTGTAAAATATTACAAAAGTTTAACAAAAATCGGATAAACTCACATTGCTATCTTAGACTTCGCGTAAGGGTTTCCTGGGATTAATCTATAATTTACACAAATGTGCATAGGTTAGTATAATAACCCTTTGATAATATTAATGATACCCTCCCCGAGACGATATTCCAACAACTACGTCGGGCAGAACCACGACAGTTGTTACGGAACCCTAAATCAATCGGGCAGCGTATCTAATACGAAACTGGGGTTATAATACTTACAACGGAGCAGAACCTCGCTAATTAGGGGGTATAATACCCGCTTAATAAAGCCTATATTTCAGAATTTGAGATTGAGAAACGTTTGTGAGCGAATTCGAATGAAATTCGATGGCCTTCTTATATAGTTGCTGAGTCTGGTCCTCTCGCGGCCTGCGTAACACAAGCACAGGGCCTACGCGGTCCGCATCAAAGGGGTCAACGGCGTAGCTTTGAGGTGTCACCACCCTAGTTTCGCCACGTGTCGCCATGTGGCGGCTTCCGGAGGAGGGTGGGTGGCCAGCCTTGTCGCGGCCCGTGTCAACTAACGGGGTGGCTTAGGCGGCCCGCCTAAACCCCAAAAACTTTGTTTTTTATTTATTTTTAATGCTATATTGTATTTCGGGCTCGGTTTTCACATACGGGGTGTATTTTAAGACATATTGGGATATTTTAAAATATATTAGGGTGTCGGAAATATTTAATAGGGTGTCGGAAATATTTAATAGGGCGTCGGTTTATTGAGGATTGTTACAGTCCTCCTCGGTTTCAACGTTTTCTACTGCACGTGCAGTTCTTCTTCGGTAGCTTTTTGTGGTGTCAACTGGTTGTATTGTATACTCCTCCATTGAACGACCCTGTTCATTTTCATTTTCATTTTCATTTGTCCACAGAGGTGCGTTATCCGAAATATGTTCCTCCACTTTATCAATCTCTGTAGATGTGATATAACGTAGATGTGATATAATGAATAACCGGTATCTCCATGACTTTCTCGAACAGTTGAAGCCTCTTGTTGTATTCATGCGTGTATAGAAGCTGTATAAATATAAAAAGGAGTTGATTTTTACTTAAAATATGTATTATTTTATCTTCTTGTAAATATGTTATCAAATGTAGTAAAGCATACCGTAAGAAAGGCAACAGGTCCCACGAACTATATTTTTGTGTTCTTCCAGCCCGCTCTTGTACGACGCAAAGTGTCCAGTAGATATGAGCACCAATCTAGATGCGGTATATCCTCAACAGCCTCTACCCCAAGCAAATATCTATCATTTGAAGTTGTGGCTTTTGTAATCTCCGCAAAAAACGTCATCAAGTACACCAGGAAATTTATTCTAAACAGGCTCCCCACATCTCTTTGATTATCCATTGCTGTTGCAATTAAGCCTTGGATAATTCTCGCGTTTCCCCCCATTGACTGATGAATTTATCCATAACACTATTTCCACTTTTGGGTTCTTTACTCTTTTCAATCTTCTCAACCTTTTTAACTTTTCTTTTATCGACTATTATGACAACTGGCTTAGGTCCTTTTGGTATTCCAAATACCTCATAAACTGTGTCCGATATAATTTTTATTTGGTGTTTACATACGTTTAGCCTATCGAACATCTCGTTAAAGTTTATGGCTAGCTAATATCCCAAACGTGTCAAAATATGGTTGATATTCATATCTAGAATAGCCCAAAGCCCATATTCTTCACCTCATCAACCTGTTCTTTTGAAAAAAAAATTCACAGTATCCATATATGATGTAGGTTGACATCTCAACAGTATTGCTTCGTTGCTGTATTCAAAGAAAGCCCTAGGTTCTGTTCTAGGCGGTTCCGGCTGGCTTGGTTTTTTCCCTGTTCCACTTTTTTCGAATGTTTTTTTGTTTGTATTTTAGATCTCTTGTCATCTTTCTTCTTTTTTGGTAGTGGCTCAACAAAGTCATCATCATCAGAACTTTCTACCATAACCCTTCTTTTTCTGTTTTTTTTTTCACGTTTTTCAATGTTGATATGGGCACTTCAAAGTCATCATCAGACTCTATTTCTACAAAATAGCATGCTATCAGACAAAAACCTTATATAATCGCATGTATCAGTTAAAGATTTACCAAAACTCACTAAGTTGATGAAATCGCATGAATGAGTTATGAATTCGCATGTATCAGTTAACCATTACCAAAACTACCTAATCTTATAAATCACATGCTTCGGAGAAAAAACCTTTATAAAATCGCATGTATCATTTAATCATATACCAAAAGTAACTAATCATATAAAATCGCATTAATGATTTATAAATTCGCATGTACCAGCTAACCACTACCAAAACTACATAATCATATAAAATCGCATGCCTTAGACAAAAAAAACTTTATAAAATCGCATGCCTCAGACAAAAAACCTTAACAAACAAAGCTAATCATATAAAATCGCATTTGTCATACAAAACCCTTACAAAACCCTCTATAATATCGCACATGTGTCAGCTAACTACTACCAAAACTACCTAATCATACAAAACCTCATAAAAAACCTTACCAGACAAAAACCCTAACAAAATCGCAGTTAACAACAATACCTAATCTTATAAAATCATAGGTTTCAGACAAAAACCTTACTAAACAAAGCTAACTATACAAAATCGCATATGTCGTTCAAAACCACTGTAAACCCCATTATAAAATCGCATATTCAATACCTGGATTCATCTTCTTTAATTGTGGTCTATCGTTGTTGGCCTTGCTCCGTTTCTCAAAACTCATCAATCTTCGTTGAATCGCACTGGTAAGTAGAACGGAACTTGGGGGAAGAAGAATGCAATGTTTTGAATTTTGGGTTTACGGTATGATTGTGAGTATTGTTTGCTGAGTATCAGGGATTATGATTTCGCAATGGACGATTTTAACCTTGGCGGTTTCATATATATATTTTAATTTGATTAATTTAATGACGTAAATTAGTTAAGCATGGGGTTTAAATGAGATGATCTGACGGTTGTGATTATAGCGTACCTAATGTACGATTAGGGCTATTGTACAATAATCGGCCTATATATATATAGGATTACGTTCAAGAGTGAGCACTAGTGTATTTGCGAACTGAGCGAACTAATCCTGGCCATACACATGTGTAAATCAACGGCAAGGATTGGATGATGAAATACACTAGTGTATTTTTCGATTTGATGATGAAATCCTAGCCATATACGTGTGTAAATCAATGGCCAGGATTTGTTCAGTCAGTTCGCAAATACACTAGTATTCGCAAATATATATATATATATATATATATAGGGTAGGGTTCATAAGTGAACAGTGATTTATTTGTGAACAAAATGAACTTATCCTGACCATTGATTTTGTAGATCTAGATTTTTTTCTTTAGTGGCAAGATTGTAATTATCTTTTGTAACTTATATGTATTTAATAGACACAAAGGTATAATTGTATTTTTTTTATCTTCATTCAATTAATTGATTTTTTATCTTTCTCCTGATTTCTCTTTCCAATTAAAAGAATATTTAATTGAATTCTTTATACTTTTTTCTCTCTCACATATTACCTAACTTAAAATTTGATAATTTAAAAAAATACAAACATTATCACATATTGTTACATCTAGAACATGATTAAAAATATTTAATTACATTCTATGTACATATATGTATTAGATCAATGTTTGATGAAAAGATGTATAGTGGAAACAATATGTAGTAATACACAAGTGTATAAGTCTGGTATATATCGACATGTATATACTATGTACTTGACTAATACACAGGTGTATACGTCTGGTATATACCGACCTGTATACACATATGTACTTGAATAATACACAAGCATTGGCGGATCCAGGAATTTTTGACAAGGGGTTCACTTTTTAAGTGTTCCAATATCATATGTCGGAACATAAAGAATACGGGTCGATTCAACCGTTTTCGGGTCGGGTCAACTTGGTCATACAAATGCTTAACTTATAAATATACGTCAAGTTCTAACGAAATTCCTTAACAGATTTGAATTCGATAATTTGTCAACCCAACAATAATCATAAGCACATGTTACTAAGTTAATTTGTTGTAAGTTAACAGCCTGTTACATTCACATAGGAAGAATTGTATAGCACATTATTAACTTTAAGAACACAATGGACAGTTAAATTTATTTGTATACAGGTTATGAAGTAAAAGTGAATGCCTTACAAACTAAAATTGAATGCTTGTACTACTTATATTCAATAACACAACAGACTCATAAATGCTTGATATTAAAACCCAAGTTTGGTGGCGAAAGTCAATAGTGGAATTTCATCTTCCACAAGTTTAATTAGACCCTGGGAAAAAAAAAGGACTTAATCAGACTCGAACACTAGACTTCATGTTTAATACGCTTGGACATTTAACAGTGCACCATCTTCACATTTGTTTATAAGGTTCCCTCACAAAATTTTAAGGGGTTCCTCCAGAATTTCTTATATAGTTTAACACTATAAAGTTTGAACCGAACGGGTTCCCGGGAACCCCCTAGCTGGCTGTAGATCCGCCTCTGTACACAAGTGTATAAATCTGGTTTATACCGACCTGTGGAAACAAGATGTAATAATACACAAGTGTATAAGTCTTGTATATACTGACCTGTATACACATATGTTAAAAAACATAATTTAATTAGGTTTAATATTTAATTTTAAAAGGAACATAAGAGTTAATTTAAAAAAAAACATTAGCTCTTCAATCTCTTATAATTAAAATAATGGAGAAATAATTAAAAATGAGAGAGAGAGAGAGAGTTAAGAGAGAAGAAAATTAAGGGATTTTAATTTAAAGTACTTGGCTAATGTCAATCTTACCCTTTTAATCTAAAAAAATGATCAAGGGCCAAGATTAGTTCACTCAGTTCACTCTCAAGAAGTTGTCCACTTATGAACCTAATCCTATATATATATTTATGTATCAAGATATTCTCGTATACACCTTTTTTAGCTTTTAATATACTCTAGTATTAAGGTATTTTAGAGTGACCAGTGACGTTTACATTTCTTGTTTTGTTTATGAACTTATTAGTATCAACCTCAGGTCCTTAATTGGTACTTAAAATGATAGACAAATTTCTTGGTTATCAAAGTTAAAAAAAAAAAAAATACATGCACTAATTTATGGGGTTTTGAAAGGAAACCGACTAAAACAAAGATGGAATTAAATTTATTGGACGGGCTAACTAAAATGTTGGGCCAGTAGTCATATCATATGGCAGGAGTAAAAAGTCCATGAAGGCCCACAAAAAGTAAGGAGTATACTATACGTGGGCTCATAGCAAGAACTGGCCGACCAAAACGAGGCATTCTTTGCTATTTGCATTCCACGGCTGTGAAGAAACAAATAACGAATTTACAACTTACTTGTTTTATTAAACGTAATTTCGCCTTTCATTGTTATAATCTAGTGATTCTTTTTGGTGATTGTTATCTGGATTTAGGTTTGATTATCATTGTTTGACTTTGATCACTTGAATCTATATTGAATTGTGAGATTTGGGCTTATATGTTGAAAATTTGGTGAATCGATATATAGTATATATTTATACTTTAGGGGAAATGTTTAAATGAGAACGCTAAATATTGTGAGAACCGTGAGAACGAATGGAAAAACCACGAAAACTAGGTAAAAAATAATTCAAACTCAAAAAAATTTCTTACACTTATCATTATTATTCAAATACAATGTTAGAAATTTAATTTACACTTTTAAATTTACGTGAATTCGTAAATAAGGAAAATTTACACATGTGTAAGTTTGTCATTTACACATGTGTAAATTTGTTATATTTACACGTGTGTAAAAACTCTAATAACAATGATTTTGAGAGAAGAGATAAATTATTTGATGTTGTAAATTAATTTTTTTTGATGTTGTATCTTAATTACAATGAGGTTTGCATTAAAAAAAATGATTTTGATTGGTTTTTTCATTCGTTCTCACGGTTCTTGCAATATTTAGTGTTATCAAGATAACCCTCCCCTATAATTTAGTCCCTAAATATAAACTTATATATTGATGAACCAAAACAAAATTCAGTTATGGGCAAATAAAACAGAGACGATTACAGACTAATGGCAGGTAGACGAGCAACAAGTTGCGCCGCTACCCCCTACTGAATAGCAAACCCTACCCTGCTAAACACAAAATTCTGCCTCTTAACATGCTCGGTGTTACTAATTACCACCTGCTGAACCCGCTTGAGGAACCGCACCGCGTCAGGGGCGAGAGCGCTAAAGGTATCGAAAGCGAACGAGACGAACAAGTGTTGATTTTCTATGCAAGCTTTTTCGTGCTTAGCTACTTTGCCCGCCTCTGCCTTGGTTATCGCCTGGCCCGCCACAAACCCGTGGTCCCTTAGCCCAACGAGGGGGGACACACCTATCAAATCGACGCACACGTGTTTCCCTCCTTCCCACCCAAAAACAAGAATGTCAGCGGGCCGTAAGGTAGATCTCCTTTCTAATGGATCGGTCAAGAAGTTCACCAGAGCTTCCTTTTTTGCTGAGATCCCTGCCCGCTTAAGGACATCATGAAGCACATCTCGAACTAAATCATGTCGATATTTAAAGCCCGGTAATTCTTTGCAATGGACTGCATGCTCCCCAAAAGAATCCAAACAAGACTTCCGACATACAGGACACGGGTCATTAACCGGGAAAAGGGGTACCATCAACCGGTACTTGAGGATAGCCCGGTATTCCACAGCCGACATACATTGCCCTAAACCTTCGATAGGAACAACATACAAGAAATCCTTGAGTAGAGCTTCTTGATGATATTTAATTAGTTTTACTAGAGTTCTTAAGTCTCTAATTAAATGAAACTTTCACTAATCCTTATCTCTTATACAATTAGTAGGCTATGTGCCTCATTTTTTGTTACTACAAGGAAATCTGGCAGTACAGACTGTTTACGTTGTTGTACCCTAGGAGACAGACGAGTCGTCTTTAGTGGAGGCGCGAATCTGTTTTAAGGAAAGCATGTTGAACATGTGCCTCAGCCACAACCGTCAACACTTATTTGTTCTTTTTGTAGGAAATTATTGTACAAGAAGACGTGGTTCAAGACCTGTTGAAGCCTACACAACGGACTTTAAACACAACGGACCTTACAAAAAGACGTAGTTAAAGCTCTTTTTGAAGACCATGGTTTGAATCAATTTAATTACATATGTCGTATTATAAGTTATTTCGTTAGGATAAGTGTTGGTACTAGGGTTGTAAACGAACCGAACGAACACGAACAAGGTCATGTTCGTGTTCGTTCGTTAAGGAAATTAACATGTTCGCGAACTGTTCACGAACGCATACCGAACATAAGTTTATGTTCGTGTTCGTTTGTTAAGGAAATTCAGTTGTTCACGAACAGTTCGTGAACACTGGTCTCGAACACAAACAAACGAACGCATGCAAATAACAACGAATGTAAACGAACATTTAACTTGATAATAAAAAACAAAAAACATTGTTATCCTTAAAAATTGGATATAAGTAGTTAAATACAGCCATCAAATGTAAATCAAAACACCAGAAGTCTACTACACCACTAAATGATAAATCAAGGCTAAGTAACCTAGACATAATTATCCCAAAAAATGTCTTCGAGTGTCCAAATTTTAGCTAACTTAGAAAAAGACATGGTTTCAAGTTTTCAATATGTTTAGATAAAAGATTTATTATTTATTATTTTTAATATAATCAAATGAACACGAACGAACGAACATGAACAAGCGTAAACGAACATATTGTTCACGAACGCAGTTGAACGAACGAAACCTGTGTTCGTGTTTGTTCGCTAAGGTAACCGAACGGAATTTTTTGTTCGTGTTCGTTCGTTAAGCTAATCGAACGAACATAAACGATCTTCCCGCCGAACGGTTCACGAACTGTTCGCTGAACGTTCGGTTCGTTTACAGCCCTAGTTGGTACTATGATGAACAGACTGGTGAAGCAATGTTTGTTAGCAATGGAACACCAGATACTATCACACCCTACGTCGTAGCGAGAGGCACAAGGCGGGAGGGGTATGGTGCCACATCGATTGTTTAACTAGAAATTCAAATCAACCAATCAAATTCAAATCATTCCCAAATGTTACTTGTTTATTTACTATTACATTAGTTTGTTTAAATCGAATTTCACAAAACAAAACCATGTAATAACATTTCCCAAAAGTGCATCTTACTTGATGTTAGTTTCCTTGCACGTTTACTTCCCTGAAAAACATGCCTAAATGTGTCAACCAAAAGGGTAGGTGAGCTCGCAGGTTTATAAATGCAAGAAAACACATGTGAGTAAACATACATATTTGTTTGTAAACTACCTAGAGTCGTATAACCAAACCCAACGTTTTGCCCCTAACCCAATGTTATACCACAAACATTGAATGTTATGGATATTATGCATTCATTGGAATGTCGGACAGGTTAGCGCGACTAACCATGAAGGGGTTGTCAACCCAAATAGTAGTATTAACAATATCTACAACTATACTGGTTAATGGTTATACTTGTGTAGAGGACTTGTGGTAACCTTGCTGTCTTAATGCAACACATTGTATGACCTATTTTATGCCAAACTAAGTCTAGATGATCCACGTATAATGATCCATGTAATTAGAATGTACAGACGATGACCTGTTTGTATAGGAGTTGTCACAAATATAGTTCAAATTTATGATATGTTGAACCTGATAAATTTCTGAGAGCATGAGTTGAATATCTAGGATGAGAATCAAATCTTTAGTGTACCAGAGTGTGAAGCTAAAGCTAAGGAATGTCAAAGAGTGGTGGTGCCATGTATTAGATAAGGTGTGCATGCAAGTTCAAGATTGTGTTGAAGTATTATCAATGAAAACGTGAAGTTGTGGCCAAGGGGAGACTAAAGGGTTAAAATTTTGTAAGACAATAGCTTGTAATCTTTAGTTTGTGTTTTTGAATGGGGTTTCGGGTGAAACTTAGTTTCGCTTTAAAAGTTAAGTGAAACATTGGTTTCATACGAAACCTACCGTTAAACATAGTCCGATGTCAGTTATTTGAGGCACTATAAATAGATTGATAAGATGTATTCGTAGTTCTTAGACGTGTTAGGGCATTGTACGAACATCAGCTTATGGAATACACATGAGAGTTCATTATTGTGTGTGTGTGATCGGGTTATCGAGCTTGAACAAATTCATACTTGTAGATTACTTAGGTATCACAGATCAAATTCATCGTACACGGATTTCCTGGGGACCTACAAACAAGTTGCCATCCGTAGAAACTTGTTTAATCAAAGGTAATATCTTTCATCATTGGAAACCCATTGTATCGAGCATCATCAATAACAAAACTTCTTAGAAACAACTTTCAAGACTTAGGGTAAATTACACTTTCGTCCTTTATGTATGTACCCGATTGCAATGGATACCCTTTAACTTCAATAATTACCGTCACAGTCCTTTTTTTGTTAAGAGCATTACACCATTGGTCCTTTAGCACTAACCCAGTTAAAACTATTAGTTAAGTCTGATCATGTGCAAGGCACATAAGGGCATTTTAGTTATTTCATTTAAAAGTATATTTATAAATAAAAAAACAACTTCATAAACACAAAATAAAAAAACTTTTCATCCTATTAGGTCTAATTACACTCCTCCACCACATCTTTTTGTTTCTAGAATCATCAATTTCTACCTTGTTCTTCATTCCATTTGCTTCAAGTTTTGAGCACCCAAGCATACGTGATTCAGTGATTGTATATTGCCACCACCCTATCACACATCTGAACGCCCCTCTCTCTACCCGACAACCTACCAAATTTCTTCATTAAAATTAGGATTCAAACCTAATCAAATTCACCCAATTTTTTTTTCATTAAATTACAACTCCCATCATGAATACCCTCATAATAAACCCACCAGATACACAAACATAATCTGCGGAGAACTCGTGGTGCGACGCCGCTGGCCGGATCTGCAAGCACTCGTGGACCGCTCAACATTTTCTAAGCCTAGGTCCATCACCATCATCGCCGCCGTGCGGGAGGAGATAGAGATAGCGAGATAAGGATCTCTAACTGAAACCACTCATGTGTCTCAACTTTCTCTAAAATCCCCTTTCTAAAACTATGTACTTGAGATGGTAGGTAGTTGGTTGTGCATAGATGTAGGTTGTGAGTGGTGGTAAAATTGGGTCACAGTGAAGGTCGGGTGGTGGTGGTGGTGGTGGCACGCGCAGTTATGGCATACTTCGACATGATAAAACTAAAGAAGTGATAAACCTTGGAGGTAGGGGTGGGGTGTTCATGAGCCGATCCGATCCGATCGAGGGTCTGCTCATGCTCGGATTGAATTACAACCTATCCGATCCGATCCGATCGGATCGAATTTGCAAAACCGAGCACAAAAGTGATGCTCATGCTCGGATTGAATTTGAATCGATCGGATCGTTTTCGCTCGGTTTTTATCAAATCCTAAAAAAATTGAGCAGATCGTTTTCGCACGGTTTCGCTCGATTGAATTATAAGGCTTCGTTTAACAAAACCAAATCACAACTTAATTAAAACATGTCCAACACTTTACTAACAAAAGCAATACATAACTAAAATCATGATTCTAAAAATGTTCTTAACAATATTGTTTTAGGAATCAAATCTTCGCACAAGTACAGCCGACGAACCATCAGATCTTCGCACAAGTATAGCCGACGATTATGACTGAATATTGTTTTAGGAATAGGAATTTAGGGTTAGATTTTGGTGTGTGTGTGGAGAATGGAGCGGCGATATGTTGCAGATCTTCGATTATGACTGAATATTGTTTTAGGAATAGGATTTAGGGTTAGATTTTCATATTAACTATTAAGTTAGGCTGAATATTTTTT
The DNA here is from genome assembly GCA_030545235.1 of Helianthus tuberosus. Lineage (NCBI taxonomy): Eukaryota > Viridiplantae > Streptophyta > Magnoliopsida > Asterales > Asteraceae > Helianthus > Helianthus tuberosus. Next base: position 12,665 of record JARYGA010060927.1, read on the forward strand.
AGGCTTTTAATTTTTTTGGGCTAGTATATTTTTTGGGTTTTTAATCTTTAAAATATATAATATATATGTATATACACATATTATTAATAAAAATAATTCGAGCGAAATCGAGCGATCGACGAGCGAGCGGACCTTTGCTCATGCTTGGATTGAATTTGAATCGAACCGATCCGATCCGATCCGAGCGGCTCATTTACAAACTGAGCGGGAATCGAACGAGCATTTTTCGAGCATTTTTCGAGCGATCCTCGATCGTCGAGCAGTTTAGACAGCCCTACTTGGAGGCATACGTAGTTATAACATACTTTAATGATACCCAAGTTTCTCCCACTAAACGTAGGGTCACCTTAAATTCTTTTCACAATAATTTAGGAATTCTGTCTAAGATGTGAGTATCCTCCTTTTTAAGTAAACTAGTATAAAACCCACGCGCGTGTTGCGGCGCGCTAAACGCGAATCATCTATAAATACACGTTAGTTACCAACAGAATGCTTTGGTGACTGTCACCAAACACCCAAAAATAACAATCTGACTTTGCTAAGTTCATACATTTATCTTCAAAAACAAATATAATCATTTAATGATAATTCTCATATACCAATAAAAGAGTAACTTGCCACTCATTGAGACCCTATACCCACTGGGATTTGTTTTCTTGAAGGTCTCACTGCAATCCCATCACCAACCCTCAGTGGGGAAATGTAACAATATCTAACCAGCCTACAAAAACAGTCATGTAACCACCCTCTCTAGGTAATGATTACTGACCGAAATTCTTTGTGGCGGTCTTCGGCTCAGAAAATGTTCACATCTCCAACTTTGGTATCATTATTCCACGTGTTGAGCACTACATACTTCTGCCAATGAAGCTTTTTACCTTGAGAACCATCGGCCCTCTTGACTAATGACTCATAATCAGACGCCAGTAATCGAGGACCTTTCCTCTTCCCCCTTGGTCCAAATGCATCGGCAAATGGCTCGGTATCAAGAAGGTGAACTCTTGTTTTCTTCAAAAGTACATGAAAGAAACACCCAAATTAGAGTAATAATGTAACTTGTAAACTTCTTAAAACTGAAATATAAGACGATCTAATTTGTTCAAATAATTAAACCTATTGCTCAATCAAATTTGGAAATCTCAGGCTCAATGCAATCCATGGTCTAATTTGTTCAAATATCGGTCAACTATATTCCGCATAACGGATCAACTGTAGCAATGCAATCATCACCGCATCATGTGCATAGCGTATAACGCGCTCCTAATGCACGCATTCTAAAACCAAGGCGTATACAATTTCAAATCTTTCAATCTTGTTAGCTAATATATTTTAGGGGTGTTCACTTGGTTTTAAATAGCATGCATTAGGCACAAGACACAAAGGTTGCTGCCTTGTGTACCAGGGGTGTTTTTATGCATTAAAATGTTGTACAATAGGATATTTGTCACAAACATGTAGGTAAAATCATATAAAAACCGTTTTTATAGCCATATTTCTGATAAGTGATGCTAAAAACCTATGGAATATATAAAAAAAATTAAAAAATCACCTTGCGCCTCCGATACAAAACTCTCACCGCTTTTGCGCTTTGCACTTCACGACTCGATTTTTAAATCTTGTCGCTTTTGTGTGCTTCGTGCTTTTTAATACCGAGAGTGTTCATTGGTTCAATTATCGGTTAATTCGGTTACGCCTTCAGATATGGCTAACCAAACCGATTAACCAAATAACAATTCGCTCATAGCTTCATATAAAAACCGAATCAATCAATTTAACCGAATATATATTTTACCACAATCTGTCATTTTAACAATTTACCTTTTGATGATCATTCAACAATGACATAGGCAACTTCCTCTCCTTCAAAATAACATTATAACGACTCGACATTCTTGTCTGCAACTCTTCTCTAAAGAACTCAAGCTCCTTCTGATTCACAACCCTAATGTTACCTAATGAAACATATACATTAGCTCAAATTAGCTTCACATCAATTATCAATACTCACTTTCAAACACTCAACAAACCTCATCCAAGACTACCTACAAACAAAACAATACATATATACATACCGAATCAGCGGCGATCAGGTTGAATATGAGTCGACGGAAGCTCTTTCGACTGCAGATCGTACTTCAGGATCGTTCCTTTGGCGTCACGCTTCGGCCTCGTGTTGTACATCTTGAGGCGGCGAACGGTGGCGGCTGAACGGCCGGAGCCGCCACTTTTGTTCTTGTTTCTGGCATCTCTGTTGACATCAAGTGAGTGCTTTGGTTTTCCGGATACGGTTATTGATTTCTCTCTCTTCTTCGCCATTTTTGGATGTGAATTGAGGTTTTAGGGTTTTGAATAATGGCGAAGAAGGTGAGGGGTGAGGGATGGTGGAGATGTTGGCGGCTGAACGGCCGGAGCCGCCACTTTTGTTCTTGTTTCTGGCATCTCTGTTGACATCAAGTGAGTGCTTTGGTTTTCCGGATACGGTTATTGATTTCTCTCTCTTCTTCGCCATTTTTGGATGTGAATTGAGGTTTTAGGGTTTTGAATAATGGCGAAGAAGGTGAGGGGTGAGGGATGGTGGAGATGTTAAGATTAGGGTTTTGAGAGGTGTCTTTGTTCCCTAGAGTATTTAACAAACGGGCAAAAAAATAGGTGGGGCATGTATCGAACCTGAGATGAAGTTGAATTCAATAAAACACTTAACCAATTTACCATACACTCTAATCTGGCAAATGTTGAACAATAATACTATCTATACAGTAAGAACAAAGGGGCAGAAGAAGTGGACAAAAACGCTATTCATACTGTTCATTAGGTTTCTCTGTTAATATATAGTACTATCTATACAGTAAGAACAAAGGGGCAGAAGAAGTGGACAAAAACGCTATTCATACTGTTCATTAGGTTTCTCTGTTAATATATAGTACTATCTATACAGTAAGAACAAAGGGGCAGAAGAAGTGGACAAAAACGCTATTCATACTGTTTATTAGGTTTCTATATAGGATAATATATAGGATAATTACTTTGAAATGATTCACACCATTCATTCGACGTAGGCGATGACTTTGACGCTTTGTGACCATCGACTAATGCCACATTGCCACGTACACAGCCCAATATCACCACCACTACTTTATATTATTCGAGTTATTACAAATTTGTGAAGATTCCACAAAAAGAAAATAAGAAACTTATGATTCTTTGTATCCCAATTGTTTTTCATAAAATACTGCTCCAATTACACTTTCAAAACTAGATATAACAAGAAAACAAATTCAACTATAGATATAAAACTTATTGGTTTAAACGTATTTAATTTTTTTAACAGCTTAAATTACACTAAATCCGTCTTCCGCAAGACTCGAACACTTAACATTAAGAGAAACACCTTAACTTCAAGGAATTTTCCAATTAAACCTAAACCCCACCTGCTTGTTTAAGTAGTAGAGAAACAGTGAAACACAAAACTTATTGGTTAAATCTGAAATGTTTGGATATTATAAAAAAACTTATTGGTTTTTTTTTAACAGCAAATTTGGATAATTGATAGACCATTGGAATATCATTGTGCCATCAGTGGAATCACCCGATCATATCTATCTCCACTAGGCATAATGCCTATACACCAATTCAGGAGGAAACCCAATAAATATGGGAACAAACCTCTTGTAGAAATCGAACACAGGACATATTGTTCCCAAAGCTTTATCTCTTACCCAAAGTACCACTAGGCCATAAGACCATGCGTAGTGGGCAAGATCCGGCGTTTTTTAGAGCCAATCAGGCCCCATCACGCCAAGCACCCCACCCCCGTGGGGGTGTTTGGGCGTTTTTTCACAAAAAACCCCCTCCGGCGTGGTTTAAATCACACTTAAAAGGAAAATTGTTGGCCAATCAGATTTATCCCTATTTTTCTTGGCCAATCCCCTTTTTTTGGTTAGTTTTTTTTTATTTAATTATTACACCCCTTTTTAACATAATACCCACATCTCTACTACACCTATTTTAGAAGAACGCCCCATAATGTCCCTTGCTGACTGAACTGCCACATAGCGGAAAACGCCCAAGGGTGAGGGCATTATTCACCCTTACCACTACGTATGGTCTAAAGCAATGGGCAAAAACTTATTGGTTAAATCTGAAATTTATAAAATTGAAGTATAAATAATAAGAGTGGAGTAGCATTTTTGGATAGTAATGAAGTTTGTTGCTGATTTCCAGCCCCAACCTTCTGCAACCCTACCCCTTCACAATTATCTCATTCACCCGTTAATAATAAAAATTATATTATAATAATAATAATGGATGGAAAGTGCAAACCCCACACTCAGACGACAGACACTCATCCACTTTTATTTGCTTGCTTGTCCTCAATTAAAGCAAAGCAATGGCCGATTCCTCCTCCTCCTCCTCTAGTGCCCCTCCTGATTTAGAATGCGGCGATTGCTTTTCCGAAGAAGAAGAAGAAGAGGGTTCTTGCTTCTACTCCACCTGCGGAGGCGATGATCCTGAAATCGATCGCGAGAGTAGTAAAGATTGCAGAATCTGTCATTTGGGCCTTGTGGAGGGCGATGATGCTATTGAACTGGGTTGCTGCTGTAAGAACGATCTGGCTGCTGCTCATAAACATTGCGCTGAGACTTGGTTCAAAATCAAGGGAAATAAGTAAGCCCCCGGCCCCTTCTTTAATTAATTAATTAATTTATTTATTATTAGTATATATATTGACTATTGAATTTTGACTTTTCAGAATATTATTATTATAATTATTATTAGATAGCAACATCTAAACAAATTTAGTGTAGTGGGTGACTGAGAAGGATGGATGGATGTATGTTTTTCTTGTTCCTAAATTTCCTGCGGTGTTTGTGTTCAGAACATGTGAAATCTGTAATTCGATTGTGAGCAACCTGGTTGAGATGCCCATGCCTTGTTCAACTCATCATGTAGCTGTGCTTGATGTGAATCTGGAAGCAGCAACGCCACACGGATCCTTAACAACAACAAGAGGTGGAGGCCTAGGCCGAGGCGGTGGCTGCATCAATGGTCATAGGCTGCTCAACTTCATATTGGCATGTTTGGTTTTTGCTTTTGTCATATCATGGCTTTTTCACTTCAACATACCCTCGTAATAAATATATTTCTCTTTTGCTTTCCTGTTTCTTTACACTACAATTACAATGAATTCATCATCTTTATACACAGACAACACATTCATTATTTATATGCTTCTCTTCTCTTCTCTTCTATACTAGCAAACAAGCCATTAACAAATCAAATATATACATTTTCAGATCACGAAAGCAATGCCAAAAGGAATATAGAAAATTTTCTTCACTTGCTACTTAAAAGAGCAAATAAATTACTAAAATTTACCAAATACTGGTTGACTACTCATGACTGTTCCCTATATGCCAGCCAGCCTTCTCATTTGTCATTAAACTTTATTTTTATAATATTCTTTCTTCCTACCTCATACGCTTCGGGTCAAGAAAAAACTAACATCTTTCTTCATCATAATTGGTTTCTGCAAATCATAGTTGAACCTGGAAAATTATTGACTTGTGTTCTTTATGATGTCACATCCTATTGAAATTAGAATTTTAATACATGGGCGGCTATATGTAGAATCTAAATATAGCTACAAAAAACCTTAATCTAGACCTAATAGCATATTTGTATTGATCATAGTTCCTACTCATGATCTAAGATTTGAAATTATCACCCGCTCCAGGTCAGGCACCTGTATTAAGAGTATCTTCTACATACCAAGTCACGCCAATAAACAAATAACGACTCTCCGAATCACACTCAGTGAAGCTTAGTGTCGAAAGAGTTGTAAAGAGCTTAGAGAATGAGGTTCGTAGGGCTTGTTTAAGACCATAGATAGCCTTGTTCAGCAAGCATACATGATATGGACGAGCAGGATCAGCAAAGTCTAGAGGTTGGTCCATTTACACGTTGACGTCAACCTACCTAATGTCCTGACCTTGTGAAAAAAGCAACATATAACACCAACCTAATAGTGGTTGGTTTAACAACCGGGCTAAAAGTCTCATTATAGCCAATGTCCTAAGTATGGTGAAATCTCATCACTACTAGTCGGGCTTTGTATCTGCTGACAGATTCATTAGGGTGTCACTTGATCCTATATACCAACTTACAACCAACATTAGGCTCAATCATAGGAGTGGAGGAGGCATGCAAGAGGAAATGATCATGAGATTGTTTGGGTTAGCAAGTGTGATCACTAGAACAGGAGACCATAAGATGCAAAGGTGTATGAATTGATCCTAAGATTATGTATCGGTGGATGGTGAGTCTATGCCAACACCCCCATCACGCAATTCTTGTAATGCAGCCCCATGTACACCATGGTTGCGATTACTATTGTTATCTGACTCATTGGGTCTGAATGTGCTAATATTTCTGAAATCTATTAATTGGAGTACTATGTTGATGACTTACTTTGAAATTTGTCATTCTGTTAGCATTCTAAAATGCCGAAATATATTAGCAGGTGTAATCCGTTAATATGTACTATACTTCTATGGAATATGTTAACCAATGTAAACGGCCTAATATGTTAATCTATAGTATGTTAACTATTAACTTGAGATCTGATAAGATACCTGTAAATATGACATGTTAAGTAATTAGTTAACATGAGATCTAAGTAATTTTTTATTCTGGGATTCCTTAAGTAATTTAAGATTTGTTAAGTAATTTGAGATTTGTTAAGTAATATCTCGTTGATTCGTTAATATTGTAACATGTAGTTAGTTAAATTATCAAATATCGATCAGTAATTTGTAGGAAATCATATTACCCATGCCTTAATCCCCTCTGTCAGCACCGATGGATCACGTCCTCCATAAAAGTCATTTGTTTTGTAATATTCTTCTATAGTAGTAGACAATGGTTGTACAGTAGGAAATATATATGGCTGTCAAATCTACCAAAAAAGAAATGATTTTGCTTCAATTCTGTACAAAATTGGTTGGCGACTGACTGACAATAGCAGACTATTGTTGAAGGTGTAAGTAAAGCAATGAAGTATAAGTGGTGGTTGAGCACATCTGCTGCATGCTCTAGGATTCGAAGCTTTGATCAACAAGACTACTGAGCAGGAGAATGGTCTTGGATTTCAACAATGTGGGTCAGATCTGCTACCACCTGCTCAAGTAAAACATTTACATGCATGACCTACTATTACTTAACATATTTCCTTCAAGTAATGAATTAAATACCTCTGATATCGAGCATCTTTCTCTCGGGTCATAACACAAACAGTTTTCTAAAACCCGAACGATCAAAACCAGTTGAAGAAGGTTCATATTGTCTTTTATTGATGGGTCTACTAATTCCATATACACCTTTTCTTCTAATAGAGGCCTTGCCTGCACGTTCCGTTATCTAGATATAAGCCTCAAGAATAACAACATTAATTAATTATTATGCTTAATTACCCATCTCAAAAAGCTTTTCCCCCATGTCTCTTCAAGAGTCTTTCGACCTGTTAGTAACTCAAGGAGCACCACCCCGAATGAATACACATCGGTGATGCTTGAATCGGTCCCAGTTTCACCATACTCAGGGGCCAGATACTCGAAAGTCTTCAGGACCCTTGCTTCAGACGAGTGATTTAAGTCCTCGTATGGGTTTTTTGTCAGACCAAAGTTGGCAAGCTTCAAACAAATATATGAGATTCACACTTGATTAATTTAATACACACACATTAATTAACTATATAACTCCTAAATTAATATGTACCTGCGGATGAAAGTCATGCGTTAGAAGAATGTTTTTTGGTCTCATGCATCCAAAAATGTTGTTAGTATGCAAATATTGTAATCCCTTACAAGTGCCTAGGGCTATTTTCAGTCTTCTCTCCCAAGTCAACTCTTCACTTCTTGCTACACATATGTTACATGAAATTTCTTATACATATAGCATGCCATTCATACAAATTAATTTTTTTAAACCTTGCACATGTATATTAAATACCTGATAAATGTGTGCTGAGTGATTGATGGCAAACATATTCGTACACAAGGAACCTGTGATATCCTTCGGAACAAAATCCAAGCAGTGTTGCTACATTTTCATGCCTGACGTTGCCTAGTGTCAGTGCAAGCGATCTAAACTCATATTCTTTGATGGTGGCAAAAAAGTGTTTTCTTATGATGATCTGCAACCCACTGGGCAAAGTTCCTTTATAAACCCTCTTTCTGGATTTTGATAAAACATACTTTTGAGAAAACCCGTACGTCGAGAAAGCAAGTTCTGCATAACTGAACTGTGTGAAGAAACCACCATTCAACAGCCTTTCGTGTCCACATATTGTGCAAATATTACCATCATATATCAACTCCTGCTGCATATCTAATTAAACCAAACCTACCATCAACTTATCATTAAACCAAGTTTACATTGAAGTCTGCAGGAAGTTTTTTGTCACGAGGATAGGATAATACTCACGCGTAGAAGTTCCAATATTGTGTGGATGAACGTCCTCGGGCTTGGGATCTCTTAAAATTTCTACTCGACCCGTACGGCTCATCATCAAGATTGCACACGTAAGATTATCCATGACATACTTTTGATCTTCCTTCCTAGGACTGTTTAACATTATCAAAGAAATTATCATTTCCGTTTAAATATGGTATAGGAACAGAGAATATGTATTATATTTCTACACATTGATAATAGAGCTGTATATATAAAATACAATGTTAAACTCACAAATAAGGGCTAGTAAGCAAAATGTTAGTACAATGACCTGTCTAGCACCACATAGGTTGCTCCAAAATCCTTAGCAGCCTGGACTGCAAACTCTTTCATGGAGTTTCCTGCCTCTGCCGATGTGTCAAAATCAATCTGTATTTATCATATTAAACTAACTTAGTCATACTTACTAGCTTGGATGTTTGGTTTTAGTTATGCAATATGTGTACTAATACCAGCTAGTGTAAAGGTAGTTGGTTCTGATACCTGTCTAGATTCCGCAAGCCTGATTATATGTTGGATCTCGATATTCGACTGAGACTCGTCTTGTTTTTCTATGATTTCTCTTTCTATGCTTTCTTGTTTCTGTAAAATGGTCGCACTTGTATCCAGTCTCCTTCCTGATCAAAATAAAAACTTTAATTAAACAACTTAACAGATATCTTAAATAATATTTGGCAACCTAACCTGGCGTGAGAGTAGAAGTACTCCAGTTACTTTTTTCATAGTTTGTAGGCTTTGAGAAGCATATTCCGCAACCTAAGGATGGTGGACGTAGAGGCCTGACGAACGGTTGCACCAGTCTGAACAACCTAATGATGTCTCCTTGTTTAAGTGGCAGGTTCATCAGAACCCATCTCGCCAGATCTACACGTAGACCTGATGATATTATCACCACCCTTTCCACTCTTTCTCTTTGGAACATCTGATTTTGGATCAGTAAGCCCGCAATGCTGAGTGCTACCTACTTATAACCACATGTTTTACTTCAGTTTCAACTTTTATGCATGAGCTACGAGGATCTCTAGGAGTAGAGATTCAGTAATTTGTGTGTTTTGAACAAAACAAATCTACCACGTGGTAGAACCTAGAAAAACTTTCTAAGATCTCTAAGCCTAAATGTTTGCTAGGGATTAACGAAGAATATCTAGCATGGACCTTCACTTTATCAAGCTCTTTTTTTTAATAAACTTTAATGTACATAAAAATAAATAGGAATATTGGATTTTAATAATCCCAACTATTCGTCATTGGCCGCTAACCGTCCCAACTTCAAAAATAACCACCGGTAGTCTCAACTATTGACATATTAGCCACCAACGGACCCTGACTAACAGCACCCTAACGTTGTTAGTCTCCGGTCGCCGGAAAACCGTTTTTGGCCAGAAAATGGTTTCTAAAGGTCCGATCTAAGGTTACAAAGAGGTTTGAGATGAAAACGCTGAGTTTTCCGGCCAAAAAGTTGAGTTTTCCGACCAAAGAGAAGTTTTCCGGCGAAAAAGGAGTTTTCCAGCGACTTCAATAACTGGGACTTTTATTAGAAAAGGGTTCATAAGGGTTCATAATAAAGTTACAAAGAGGTTTGGGACGAAAAAGGTTGAGTTTTTCGGCCAAAAAAGAGTTTTCCGGGCAAAAACGTTTTTTCGGCCAAAATCGTTTTTCCGGCGACCGGAGACTAACAACGTTAGGGTTTTGCTAGTCAGGGTCCATTGGAGGCCAATATGTTAATAGTTGGGGACTGCCAGTGGTTATTTTTTAAGTTGGGACTGTTGACGGACAACGACGAATAGTTGGGACAATATTTTTTTAGTTGCGTTCTGAGATCCAACTGTGGATACTTCATGACCACACTGGATAAAAGACTGTCTTGTAATTCCGTGTGACTAGGCAGAATGTATCGCTGGCGTTACTAGGAGCACAACATAATGTAGTCCACTCCGATCACACATCATCCTAGACTAACGTCCCAGTGCATGAATCTGAAATATGAAAGCAGGTAGGTTGTAGGTCCCTTAATCCTATGGATCTTGACAGAATCGTCTATCTAATCTAGAGTGCGAAATCCTCTAGATCAGATTGTCACAGAAAGGTGTAGAAGCAGAAATCACCACAAACTGATCTTTATTGATTGTCTATCAAACTGATTACAATCAATCAAGATCTCTCACCACACACAAATTCGTCCAAGCCCTATAGCTATTACGAATTCTCTCTCAATCTCTCTGTAAACTCTTTCTTTAGTGATTATGGTGATTAACCTAAACTCTAATGCAAAGCCTTGTTTATATAACACAAGTTTGCAATCTGGGCTACGGTTAAAGCACATGGGCTGCGAATTGGACAAGCCCAATTCGCCTATCATTCCCCCAATGTGGGTTTGGTTTGGCCCAATCACTATTAACTAACTAATACAAAGCTAACCTGCTAACCGTTTATCGTTTCACTAATTACAAGATATCTAAAGACCCAAATCTAAAAGCTGTTGTCACAAACATACACCAATAGACTCCCCCTTGACAATAGCTTTATAAAGCAACTTTTTCTTCAGTCATCTTGCATTCTTCATGTAATCTTTTCATCGTCTTTGATCTTTGGATAGCTTCAGCTTCAATAGCTTCTGTCAGCAACAGACTCCCCCAAAGCTGATGCATCCAATCACCAAATCTTCAAAATCGTTAGCACTTGAGAAAAACTCCAGTTCAACATTTGCATAGCAATCTTTATTGATTATCCAAACAGACTCCTCTTCACTAAACTTCACAGCTACTCATCACGTTACTTGACTTTACATCACTTTGCTTCACAGGAACAAATTGCAACAATCTGTATACAAAACAAACATCTCGAAAAACCATAAAAAAATTTCAACACAGTTTAACAAACTATTATTAATCAAGAGATGTGAAAACTTTATTACAAATTAAGAAATTTTCAACTCAACACCAACAGCCAAAACTTTTATCCAACACACTAGAACCAGCAATGTGTAAAAATTTGAACTCATCTTTTAACATCAGCTAACAATTCCTCCGTAAACAACCATTTTCCGTACGTTAAGAATTTTAAAGAAAAAGAAAATCTTTTTAGATTTTTATATTTTTTCTGAAAGCAAATAAATAACAAAAAAGAAATAACAACTAAAATAAACACTCTGTTTTTGTGAGAATAACTGGTTAAGAAGATCATAGCAGCCAACTCAAACAGTTTCACACATTTAGTTAATTCTTTAAGTTAATTTTCGTGAAACGCAGTTCTAGACGATTACCAGTATTCTTTATCCACTTGAACAAAACACATGAACATTTCAAGTACCATCACCTGGTGATACGATTAAGGTAATATTATACTGATGTACTAGCCTGTCCCACTTCAGGACATATGTCACATCCCAACCGATGACGGAAACATCGGAGTGAGACGAAAACAAATCGCTCAAAGCATCATAACACTAATTGTGACAATATAAATTAATCAAATTTGCATAAATACTAAAATGTCATACATTGTTCAAAACCTAACATAGACAAATTGTATCAACTAAAATATGGCAATTTATTATTATTTAGGTGAGTTTCTATGTCCATCCTAACGCTAATTGTGACAAGGATTCTGAGAGGGTTTGCAAGAAAGTGGCGAGTGGGAATAGTGGAGTAGTGTGCCTATTTATAGGCCTTGGGAAGATTAGGGTTTCCAAGAACATCGCATCTCTTCGTACGAAGCGGCCCCCTTTGTATGAACCGACTCCCTTCGTACGAAGGGGCTTGATTCAATATTTTATTTTCCAATTTTTTTTATTATTTTACGTGCTTTAGTTAATTTTTCGAGTAATGAGTATTAATGTGTAATGAATAATCAACAATCATGCATAACATAACTTTCAAAATGTGAATTATGATTACAAGTTTACACATAAGTCTAACATGAATATGATAAAAATAATTGCGTTTCCATTATGATCAATAGTCTCGGATTACAAATTGAATTGAAATAGGTTACAACAAGAGTACAAGTATCTAAAATTGGAAAGTACAACAAGACTTGCTAAAATAGGAAAGTACAAAAATGCGAAGTGTTACAGTCTCCCCTACTTTAGGAGATTTCGTCCTCGAAATCTAAGAGGAAGGCTGAACGAAGAGTTGTGGATACTTGGTCTTCATCGCGCTCTGGAGTTCCCAAGTGAATTCGGCACCACGCTTTCCTTCCCAACGAACCTTGACTATGGGAATTTTGTCGCGCCTAAGTTGTTTGGTTCCTCGGTCCATGATTTCGACCGGTTTCTCCACAAAATGAAGAGTCTCGTTTATTTGCAAGTCATCAACAGGAACTTGAAGTCCCTCATCAGCTAGGCACTTCTTGAGATTCGAGACGTGAAATGTTGGATGTACGTTGCTAAGTTCTTGAGGTAAATCGAGTCGATATGCCACCTTACCAATCCTCTCGAGTATCTTGAAAGGACCAACAAAGCGAGGGCAAGTTTTCCCTTTTTACCAAAACGAATCACTCCTTCCAAGGAGATACCTTGAGTAACACATGATCGCCAACGTTAAACTCCAAAGGTTTGTGTCTCTTGTCGGCATAGCTCTTTTGTCTACTTCTAGCCTTGAGAAGGTTGTCGTGGATTTGAAGAATCTTATCCGTTGTTTCTTGTATGAGCTCAGGGCTAGTAGGTTGAGTATCACCAATCTCGTGCCAGCAAATAGAAGATCGGCACTTGCATCCATACAAGGCTTCGAAAAGAGCCATTTGAATACTGGAGTCGTAGCTGTTGTTATACGAGAACTCAATCAAAGGTAAGTGTACATCCCAATTACCACCAAAGTCGATAACACAAGAGCGAAGCATGTCCTCTACGGTTTGGATAGTACTTTCTGTCTGTCCATCCATTTGAGGATGAAAAGCTGTACTAGATTCAAGTGAGTACCCATAGCGGTTCGGAATGTTTGCCAAAGACGTGAAATGAAACGACCATCGAGGTCAGAGATGATGTCAATGGGTATACCATGTCGACATATGATTTCATCAGTATAGACTCGAGTTAGCTTCTTAACTTTGAAATCCTCATGAATAGAGAGGAAGTGAGCTGGTTTGGTCAAATGGTCAATGATCACCCAAATGCTATCATGACCAGAAGGTGTGCAAGGAAGTTTGGTTATGAAGTCCATAACAATGTTATCCCATTTCCAAACAGGGTTTTCGGGTTGTTCGAGTAAGCCAGAAGGACGCTGATGCTCAGCTTTAACTTTCGAGCAAGTGAGACATTTCGAGACGTAGGTGGCAATGTCCTTTTTCATACCAGGCCACCAATAGGACGTACGAAGGTCATGGTACATCTTATCAGCACCAAGATGAATCAAGTATCAGGACTTATGTGCCTCGTTCATTATGAGCTCACGAAGATTGTTGCAATTTGGCACCTAAATGAGATCGAGATGGTATTGAAGTCCATCTGATTTGGTCACGAGTTGGTCTTCAGTAGCACCAAGTATCTCCACGAATAAACATCCTTCATTTGCTGATGAAAATTGAGCTTCACAAATGCAAGTATGAAGCTCACTAGAGATTTGAAAACAACGAATGCTACTAACATGAGACTTGCGACTGAGTGCATCGGCCATGACATTCGCTTTGCCAGAGTGGTAGCGAATTTCACAGTCATAGTCGTTAAGAAATTCCACCCGTCGACGTTGACGCATGTTTAGCTCTTTTTGGTTAAAGATGTGTTGTAGGCTCTTATGGTCAGTGAAAACCACACACTTTGTACCATAAAGGTAATGTCGCCAAATCTTTAATGCAAAAACAACTGCGCCAAGATCGAGATCGTGGGTGGTGTAAGTTTTCTCATGTACTTTCAGCTGTCTAGAAGCATACGCGATGACCTTGTCTTGTTGCATGAGAACACAACCAAGACCACGGTTTGATGCATCGCAATATACGACGAAATCATCGTTTCCATCAGGAAGAGCAAAAATAGGAGCGTTGCAAAGCAAGTCCTTTAGAGTTTGAAAGGATTCCTCTTGTTTAGGACCCTAAGAAAAAGGTTTATCTTTCTGAGTCAACATGGTGAGGGGAACAACGATTTTCGAAAAGTTCGAGATGAATCAACGGTAGTAACCCACCAATCCTAGAAAAGAACGAATCTCAGACGGGGACTTAGGCGCGATCCAATTCTTCACTGGTTCGATCTTGGAAAGGTCTACATGAATTCTTTTTCACTCACAACGTGACCAAGGAATTGAACTTCTTTGATCCAAAATTCACATTTAGGATAGACATTCACCACATAAGAGTTCAAGAATGAGACATAAATGACGTTCATGATCAGCTTGAGTTTTCGAATAAATGAGGATATCATTGATGAAAACGATTACAAAATAATCCAAGTAAGGTTTA
>JARYGA010060927.1:27762-53719 GCA_030545235.1 Helianthus tuberosus
ATAAAGCCTCAAACGGTGCCATTTGAATGCTGGAATGATAACTGTTATTGTACGAGAATTCGACTAAAGGTAAGTATGCGTCCCAATTACCACCGAAATCTATGATACACGAACGGAGCATGTCTTCAAGGGTACGAATCGTTCTCTCAGTCTGACCGTCGATTTGGGGATGAAAAGCGGTACTTAGATTAAGCGTAGTACCGAGAGCCGTTTGAAACGTTTCCCATAGACGCGAGGTAAACCGAGCATCACGGTCAGAGATGATGTCGCGAGGCGTCCCATGTCGACAAATGAACTCATCGGTGTAGATTCGGGCTAATCTTTCTACCTTGTAGTCTTCTCGTATCAGCATAAAATGAGCAGATTTGGTCAAATGGTCAACGACAACCCGATGCTGTCGTGACTTGATGGCGTGCGCGAAAGTTTCGTTATAAAGTCCATAGCTATACTTTCCCACTTCCACATAGGGATCGCGGTTTGTTCAAGTAAGCTAGAGGGTCTTTGGTGCTCGGCCTTGACTTTCGAGCAAGTCAGGCACTTCGAAACATAGAGGACGATATCTCTCTTCATGCCCGACCACTAGTACTTGTAGCGAAGGTCCTGGTACATTTTATCGGCACCGGGATGAATAGAATACCGAGACTTGTGGGCTTTGACCATCAAAATCTGTCGTAAATCGGTCCGCTTAGGGATCCAAATTCGGTCTAGATAATGGAATATCCCATTCGACTTATTCACTAGATGGGCTCCATCGTGGTAGATCCTTTCCTTCTTCAAAGTGCGTTCGGTAAAACAAGCATGTTGGGCTTCGCGGATAAGGGTTTCGAGATGATGCTGGGCGGGAACATTCCGAGCGCAATGCAAGTCGGCAACGACATTTGCTTTGCCAGGATGGTAACGAATCTCACAGTCGTAATCATGGAGAAGTTCTACCCATCGGCGTTGACACATGTAAAGTTCTTTCTGGTCAAAGATATGTTGTAGGCTCCTATGATCGGTGAAGATCGTACACTTGGTACCATAAAGGTAGTGTCGCCAAATCTTTAACGCAAAAACAACTGCGCCTAGCTCGAGGTCGTGGGTTGTATAGTTCTTCTCGTGGATCTTGAGCTGACGAGATGCGTAGGCGATAACCTTGTCTCGTTGCATGAGAACACAACCAAGGCCAAGGTTCGAGGCATCACAATAGACAATAAAGTCATCATTTCCGTCAGGTAAAGTGAGGTCGGGAGCATTGCAAAGCATATGCTTGAGGGTTTGGAAAGCAGTCTCTTGTTCAGTTCCCCAAACAAAAGGTTTGTCTTTTTGCGTGAGAGAGGTAAGCGGCACAGCGATCTTTGAGAATCCTTTGATAAATCGGCGATAATAGCCCGCTAGTCCGAGAAAAGAACGGACTTCAAACGGGTTCTTCGGTGTAACCCAACTCTTAACAGCTTCGATCTTCGCGGGGTCGACATAAATACCTTGACTATTGACAACATGACCGAGGAATTGAACCTCCCCCAGCCAAAATTCGCACTTGAAGAACTTAGCATAAAGTCGATTCCCTTGGAGCAGTTCGAGAACCAAACGTAGATGCTGTGTGTGTTCGGTTTTCGACTTAGAATAGATCAGGATATCATCGATGAACACGATGACGAAGCGGTCGAGAAATGGTTTACACACGCGATTCATCAGATCCATGAAAACCGCAGGTGCGTTGGTTAAACCAAAAGGCATAACAACGAACTCATAGTGGCCGTATCGAGTGCAAAAAGCGGTTTTGGGTATATCCTCCTCTTGGATGCGTAGTTGGTGATAGCCTGATCGTAGATCGATCTTCGAGAAACACGTAGCACCTTGTAGCTGGTCAAACAAATCATCAATTCGAGGCAGGGGATAGCGATTCTTGATACTCAACTTATTCAATTCCCGATAGTCGATGCACATCCGGAACGACCCATCCTTCTTTTTGACGAAAAGGATTGGTGCGCCCCATGGAGAGGTGCTCGGGCGAATGAAGCCTTTATCAAGCAATTCCTGGAGCTGACTCGAGAGTTCACGCATTTCGGACGGAGCGAGTCGATAAGGAGCTCTAGCAATGGGGTTGGCTCCAGGAATGAGGTCGATACGAAAGTCGATATCACGACTCGGAGGAAGACCAGGAAGATCATTAGGAAACACATTAGGAAATTCACGAACCACAGGAACGTCTTTCACTTCTGTCTTTCCTTTCTTTTCCTTCTCCGCTACTACAATGTTAGCCAAGAAAGCTCTATATTCCTTGCGGAGATACTTGCTAGCTTGGACATATGACATGAGTTTAAGACCCTTCGAAGCTGTTTCACCATAAACACACAGTTGGTCACCATTCGCGAGCGAGAATCGAATCATCTTATCAAAGCACACAACTTCAGCATGGTTTTCATGAAGAAAGTCTATGCCTACTGATGCGTGCGAAGTGTTATATATATTAGGTGTATATTTTAAGCCCTTTTTAACACTTATTTTTAGCCAAGTTTTAAATTTATAAAACACGATATTTTACTAACACTAAACACACATATGGGCAAGTGCACCCATCGTGAGCGTAGTATAGCGTTGGTAAGATACCGAGGTCATCCAAGGACACAAGAGCTTTTAGTACCGGTTTATCCTCAACGTCTAATCAAAATAAAAAGTTTAGAAAAAAGTTTTTTAAACTAAGAAAAGTAAAAACTAACTAAAATGCTGAAAATAAAATAAAAATAAAAACAGATAGACAAGATGAATCACTTGGTTCTGACTCGTATCTAGTATAACCTTTGATTATTTCCGCACTTTTGCACATAATTAAGAGATTATCTTAGTTATTGTAGTAGGCCCCTCTTTTGAAGGTGACGTTACCCTCACCCCAGTAGTTTGAGTCAGTAAGGATACAATCCTAAAAGGGTGGATTATTGGAAGATAATGAATTAAGTTATTAATGCAGTATTATGGTAGGCCCCGCTTTTGGCGGTGACGTTACCCTCGACTAAGTAGTCTGAGTCAGCAGGGATACAGTCCTAAATAGCCGGGTTATAGTATTAATAGTAGTTAACTTATGAGGGGATCAAAGAGTTTGGACCCCCGCCATCCAATACCGTGAAGTATTGAAGGAGGTCATACTAAATTTGACCCAGGTCCATTGCAGGACCTCTAAACGCTGAACAATGGCAAGACCTTTACCAAACCGTTCCCTTAACCCCCGACCAGGTAGCCAACATACCTCCATATAGACCGTGGAGATATGAATGGTGAAAATCCTTTATTTTATATAGACAGTAAAATAATGCCAAGACACCACGGACAAACGATAAGGAAAGATCACCTTCAACATAAGTAACTAGTTATTAAAGTCATTAATACAAAACCAAATAAAAAGTGCAAAAGATTAGAAATAAAAAGTATTATACTAGACACTTTTTCTTCACCAAGTGATGTAAGAGACTTAGGCAAACATGGCCTTGATTGTCAAGAACTCTTACGATCAATCTTGGATCCCGAGACGACTCACACACTCTACGATGGACAATGGATGATGGTGGTGGATGATGGTGTTATGGTGGTGGTGGGTGGTGGATGAAGTGTGAGAGAGGTGGTGTGCCAAGGGATGAGTTGAAATGAAACCAAGCACTCCTATTTATAGGCTGAACAGAGGGCTGGGCACGGCCCCGTGTCCGCTGGGCACGGCCCCGTGCCTGTCTGACATTCTCTCTCCTCATTAATTGTAATTCGCAATTACAATTAATGCGCCTGCAGTACTTTCGCCACGCCCCCGTGTTCACTGGGCACGGCCCAGTGGTGGGCAATAGAAGCTTCTATAGGTTTGTCTTTTCTGCTGCTTCTTGAGCACGGCCCCGTGCTGGCTGAGCACGGGGCGTGTTCAGTCTTCTGCCTTCTCTATTTTGCTTTGGAAGATGCCGTTGAGGGGTCGGGCAGTCCACTTATGTTCCTTTCCTTGTATTTATGTTGGATTTAGCTGTCTTTTTGCTTCTTTTGTGTTTTTGAGCTCATTTAATCCTGAAAATACAAAAGGAAGACAAAAACACTCTTTTTCCAATATTAGTACTTAAAAAGGGTTAGTTTTATGCCTTATTTGATGTAATTTATATGTTGCATTTTACACACATCACCTACTATGATGTCAAAACTTCCGAGCTGCATCGGAATAAGATCGATCGGAAAGATGTGATTGTTGAGTTCAAGAGTACAATCACGAAGAACAGAATTTACAGTGACGGTTCTTCCGGTGGAAACTTCGACATCGAACGTCGAGGGGAGATGGGAGCGCTTACGATTAAGGAGCTTCTCGAACTCAAACGATACAAAACAGTTATCGGCTCCAGTATCAAACAAACACGAAGCATAAATACCATTCACGAGAAACGTACCGTTAACCACATTGTTGTCAGCCTGGGCTTGGAGCGCATTGATGCTGAAAGTTCTAGCACGGGCGGCTTGTTGTTGTTGCTGTTGCTGCTGTGGTTGCTGTTGCTGAGGCTGCTGCTGCTGGGGCTCTTGTTTCACAACCCTGTTCGGGCACATGTTCGCGAAATGGTTGGGATCACCACATGCGAAGCAGACTCTAGCATTGATCGTGGGTGCCTGAGCCGCTTGTTGGCCTTGAGGAGCAGGAAGTAGAGCTTGATGAGCAGTAGCTTGAGCTGGGCGTGGACCTATACGGCAATTGGCGGTGAAGTGGCCGTACATGTTGCAATGCACGCAAAATCTGCAGGCGATACCCACCGGATGATGATAAGTACACGTCGCAAGAGGACCAGTGTAAGCACGCTTTGCAGGCGGTGCTTGGGTAACAGGTGCTAGAGCTGATCGGTACTGAGGTTGCTGCTGAGCTGGTACAGCTTGAAGCGGGGCAGTAGTAGTGACAGCACAGTTCTTGTTGCTGGAGTTGCTATTCTTCCTCTTGCGACGAGAGGACTTTGATGACTGCGGTGCGGTGGCGGTTTCGGCGGTTGGTGCGGCGGTAGCTTGGTGCTGGTTCTTGGTGGCTTTATCCCAGAAGCCAGACTTGACTCGCTTGTCGTTTATTTTGGCGGCAAGCAGGCAGGTTTCCTCGTGTTGCTGGCTTTGAGGCGTGCACAAAATCTGGAACACAATCCGGCAGGGCTCGGATATACTTCTTGATCGTCATATCAGCAGTCTTGACTTGATCAGGACAGATTATACTGAGCTGCTTGAAGCGAGCAGTCAAAGCAACATTGTCACCATCCTTCTGCTTTAGATGCTAGAATTCGTCCTCCAACTTTTGGCACTCATGGGGAGGGCAAAACTCTTCCAACATGACGTTCTTCAACTCATCCCATGACAGACCATAAGCTGCGTCGTTTCCGCGTTTGTTCCTCTCGGCCGTCCACCAGTCTAAAGCGCGAGACTAGAAGATGCTGGTAGCATTCAGAGTGCAGAGATTGTCAGGACATCCACTCTGACGCAGGGTGACCTCGATCGAATCGAACCATTGAAACAAGGCCGTAGGGCCATCTTCGCCAGTGAATTCTTTCGGTCCGCAAGCTTTGAACTGTTTGAAGCTAAAAGCAGCTTTAGGAGTAGCTTTAGGAGTTGCAGTCCGGAACTCTTCAGACGATTTGCTCACATTCTCGTATAGTTAACTCACGATCTGAGGAACAACCTTTGCCACTCGCTTAGCGATGAGAGCAGCAAGGCGTTTGTCTCTCTGTTTTTTACGAGTAGTTCGGGGTGATAGGGTCCGGATGATGACATTGTCTGCAACAGACATCGCCATAGGACTCAAACACAATATAATCGAATCTCACCTCACATGCCTAATACTACTAATACTCAAGAACACATTCACGTAATATACAATCACATAGGCACGTAATCACAGATTCACATAAGCACAAAAGCACATAAGCACGTAAAGCACAGCAGCACAAAGGCACAGAAGCACAAGAGGCAGTCAGAATACAGAAACCTATCATTCAAAGTCCGCGCTCGTTCGAGAATAGCGATTGCGATTAGCGAATACACAGCGAGTAGCATAAGCGAGTAACATAGCATATAGTATAGCGTGCGTATAACCGCCAATAGCAATGATTTGTTAGCGATTTGAGGTAGGTGTGCAGTGCGGGTCGTGTGTGTCGTTCGAAGCGATAGCGAAAAGCGAAAATAACCACCAAAAATCGTTATACATAAACAGATAAAGTCACATAAAAGACATAAAATCCACATAAAAATGACGAATAATCAGAGTCGGCAGTTGCGTGCTCAGAATCGAAACACATAAAAATCGAGAATAGGTTGTCTGCGGCTATTTAGACGTCGACTATCCAAAGTGGTTCGACTATTCACAAGGATGTACCAAAAGTCCTTGTTGACCTAATAGACTGTGCTCTATCACCGACATGTGGTGAATGGCACCCATCCTTTCGGCTATTCAAGCACTCGAGTCCTTGGAATCCATCGAGACTTTGGTGAGAGTTTTGTAAAACCAAAATAGAGGTCGGAACAAGTTGTCAAGGTTCGGGTCTCACCCCTGGCTCAACAACTTTGTTCCTGTTTTGATAAAATAAGGAAGAATTAGGCGTCAAAGTATGGATTTCACTCCTGATTCAACGCAAATTCTCCTGTTTATAGATAAAAATGCGGGTCGAACAAGCAATTTAGTCGAGAGTTTGCGGTTTTCACACCTAATCTCGACCTAATCGCTCGTTCATTTTCGAAAATTAGAGTGTAGTGATAGTGTAACTTAGGCGAGAATAGCGAGAAATAGCAAGTAAGCTCGTACAAAATCCCTACAGGGTGTGCACAAGTCGGTCTGTTGGTACCTAACTATAGACTAGGTCGTTTCTAAGACATCGACCCGGACTAGGTCGAGTCTTGCCTAATTCCCTATAGTTATGGCTCTGATACCAATCTGTCACACCCCAACCGATGGTGGAAACATCGGGGCGTGGCACTGAGCGAAACAGATTGTCCAGAAGTTTCCATAACAACTATGATTACCAATTATTTAAAGCATCACGTCCCATATCATGACATAAAAATTAACATAATTATTACAGGCAAAGTCAAGACAAATTGTTCTGTTTCGACAACTCAGAATTTAAATACAGACAATTCGTTTATTTGTTTCTAGACCTTTCCTAACCTCGATTTCACAGCAAGCCAAGCATTTAAACATCTTAAGCACCTGCCACATACGTTAAAGTAAAAGTCAATACACATAGTGTATAGGTGAGCATACAAGTTTAATAGGTATAATAGAGTTCGAAATCGTTTACGCATAACCAGCACGTACACAGTGTGAAATGAAGCACGTAAGTTATCGACATGATCCTATCAATACCAATGACTGCGGGTTGACTGCCCAAGGCAGTTCGTAATACACACTCACCACTGTGAGCCATGTAATTAATTGTCCTTAACAACCCCTGAGTGAATAGGTGCTGAGTCCAAACTATAGTACTATCGTTGCTAAGGCAGGTAGACAGCAATCCATGTGTAAACATAACAAACAAGCATTCATTAAGTCACGCATAACATGCGGTAACGGTTAGCGTTAAAGTATTGAGTAGTGTGTTCGACGTGATTTAGAATAAGTAACGTATGTAACACTCAAAAGTGTGTAAAGCAAAAAGGGTTCGAGTATACTCACAGCGATGATGGATTGAAGGGAGCGCTAACGATAGCATAAACGATAAGCGGCGCGTAAAATGATACAAGTGTCAATGGATCGGACGGTAATCCGATCGGGTGGCCGGTCGATCGGATGGCAATCCGTTCGGATGGTCACCCGATCGGGTGACCATTCGATTGGATTGTCATCTCGCTTGGTGAGGGTGTGTTTGTGTATGATGGCTTGTCTTTTGAAGTTTTCGTTGTAGCATTTTGAAAACAGAGAAGTATCTCTACCTTTCAGGTCGGTCGATCGAACAGTCGTTCGATCGGACGACGATCCGATTGGCGAGGTTTCTCAAGTTGAGAACAAGTTCACCGCAGGACGGTCACTCGATCGGATGGCTATTCGATCGGGTGGTAATCCGTATGCATTGAACATGTTGAAAGTTGTTTAAGTCCCAAACGTCACACTATCGGACGGTCACTCGATCGTATGGCAATCTTGTCGGGTGGTAATCCGTTTCAACGTTCAGATCCTTTGAATAGTCTGAGAAAAAGTTTAAGTATGGAACCAAGTGCAGCCCGATCGGACGGCCGGTCGATCGGGCGGCAATCCGATCGGGTGGTAACCCGATCGGACGGCAATCCGTTCCGACGGTCTGATCCTTCTAACATTTGTTTCTGTTTGAAGTGTTGTAGCTTTGAATGAGACGTTTTGATATCTTGTTTGAACAACAGGACCCTTATCTCGTTCCAAGTGACCCGTCCAAACAGGAATCACCCTAGTCCGAACAGTTCACGGTTTGAGTCGGTTGTTCATGTTCAAACCCGAAATCAATATCTCTCCCGGGTAGAATTCAGATCTGGAACTGATGCATCACTAAGAATGAGTAGAAGATCAGAACAAGCTCTGATTCTATCGGTTTTGAGTGCATTGAGTGTAAAAGAGTTGAAAGAAAGTTAGAAAATCATCTTTCAATCCTTTTCACTATGAATATGTTCAGATCTATGAAAGATCTTTGTTTATTCATGTGGAAATCGTTCAGATCTAAGTTGTTCTTGGTGGATTGAAGCCAAAACATGAAGTTCATAAGAACACCATGATGACATCATCCTAGAACACCTCAAATCTAGTGATTTCACGGTTAAAAGTTAAGATTCAAAAGATAGAAAGGTGTAAGAGTACGTGTAGATCAAGAAAGTACAAGATTTAGGTTGAAAAATTACAAGAATCGCGAGAAATCTGAAGAAAAGAGGGCTGGAGCGAGTTGAGCAGAGAGAGAGAGAGCTGTCAACATCAAGTGATGTGACATATGGGGGTATTTATAGGGTTTCCATAAATGGAAAGTGGGGGAAAGTGGCTGGTCGATCGGGTGGCAGCTCGATCGGCTGGCCACTCGATTGGAGTGATTGGCGCGACGAGTTTTGCTGTTTCGATTCGTGTGTTGAGCGTTGCGATGCGATAGAGTTTCTCATCAAATTACTTTTAATCCCAACTACTCTATCTAACATACAATCATCCTAAATAGCTTGCTTTTAGCGTTTGTGATTCAATTGCGATAGCGTTGCGATTGCGTTTCGATTAATCACCACACATAAACATAAGTAAACATGCACAAGTAACACATAAGTAGCACACACACATAAAACAATAACCAGAACGCATAATTCGAGTTGCGAGTGCGATTGGGATAAGCGATAAAGCGAATAAACATGCGATAAACATCGATAAACCTCGATTATTGACAAGTACTCCACATAATACAACTAACGTAAAGCATAAAAGTCTATCTACAAGTCAAAGAAGTCAAAACAGGAATCGAGCAAGGAGTGACATATCGCAATTAGCAATCTTGTCTCCCTTTGACTTCAATCTTGACTTTGACTTTGACTTTCGAAACATGGGGTGTTACATGGCGAGTTACCGGTGTTCTGTTTTGGAGGAAACCAGCGATTGGCAAGTGGAGGAAGAGATTGAACCTTAACACACGAGACACCCTAGTTGGATAACCTTGTATTAACCAGTGTTTGATCATGGACCAAGGAAGGGTACATACGCTACCAAAATATTCCTTAGCCGTTATTTCCGTCGCTAATCAAAGAACAATTGTTAAAAAAATATTTACCAGAATAAAACAATCAAAGTTCAAAATTTGAATCAAGATTTTATTTCTAAAATAGCATGGACTTAACGTTAGTGATTTGATTATTATTCCATATATAAATAAGCAAACTTTTTGTGCATAACCACTTGTAACATGTGTTTTGAGAGATTTTCAAAAAAAAAAAAAAAAAAAAAAAAAACTTGATTTTTTAATTTTAACCCAAAGGTTTTTACCTTTTGCAATTTTAACCCTACTTAATTTTTTTTTTAACTTTAACCCAAACTTTTTATTACTTTTAACCCAAAGGTTTTACCTTTTGCAATTTTAACCCTACGTAATTTGTTTTTTTAACTTTAACCCAAACTTTTTATTACTTTTAACCCAAAGGTTTTACCTTTTGCAATTTTAACCCTACATAATTTGTTTTTTTAACTTTAACCCAAAACTTTTCATTATTTGCAATTTAACTTCACAACTTTTGTCACTTATACTTTTCATCTTTGGCAAATTTTTGGTTTACGTATAGTTCTTAATTTTTCGAGTTAATACGACGCAACGTACAAGTGTGGTTCAACTTTTTTATGTTTTGTTTCAAATTTGCAAGTTAATACGATGCAACGTACATGTGTGGTTCAACATTTTTACCTCTATTTTTTCATGTTTGACAGGTTTGTCGCAACACGCAGACCCTAGGTCGAGTCAGTGTTGGTGGAGGATAACGGTTGTGTGACATTAGTACTATTTGACACCGTTTTACGCCCCGCCGCAACGCGGCGTGTGCTTTGGGGGTTTTCCAAAGAAAAAATCATTATGCATATGGTTGTCGTAACCTTGGCTTTGGGGGTTTCCAAAAAAAAAATTGATTTTTTTTGCTTTTCACCCAACAGTATTTCATAAATTACTTTAACCCGAAACTATTTGTTTTTTTTACTTTTAACCCAAAACTTTTTATCTTTTGCAATCTATCCTCACAACTTTTTTTACTTTCAACTTTGGTCCTTTACAGTTTTCATTTTCCACAAATTTTTAGCTTTATGTTTGGTTCTAAATTTTGTGACTTAACACATCGCAACGTGCGTCTTTGTTTAACTTTTTTACGTTTCGTTCTAAATTTTGCGAGTTAACATGACACAACGTGCGTGTGTGCGTGAACGTTTTTACATCGTCTATTTTTCCCCGTTTGACAGGTTTAACATAATGTGCGGGTCCTAGATCGACTTAGTCATAATTAAAAAATCCCCGCCGCATTGCGGCGGATCTCAATTCTAGTTTAAATTAGAAAAGTAAAGGCTCAACGTGACAACGTGCAATATGATATCAACTCAAATTCTAATTAACTCAATTTTCTTTTGAGTTTTTCCAAGGATAGAGGTGCACAAAATAACCGGTTAATTAACCGTAACCGGTTATTAACCGAAACCGTAACCGGTTAATAACCGATTTAGGAATAACCGGTCCAGCCGGTTATTTAACCGTAGGTTAGTAACCGGTTACAAGTTTTTAGTATAATAACCGGTTATTAACCGGTTTTTTTAAACCGGTTTTTTAACCGATAGACTGGTTAACCGAAAAAATAACCGAAAAATTCAAAAAAAAGGCAAAAAAACCGGTTTTTAACCGAAAATAACCGGTTAAAGTAATTAACCGGACCAGTTAAAAAAATAACCGGTTAAAGTAATAACCGGTTAAAGCATTAACCGGTTAAAGTCAAAAAGTCAAATTAACCGATATAACCGGTTAACCGATCCGGTTATTAAAATTAACCGGTTTGTGCACCTCTAGATAGCAGCATATGATTATGGGGCACCTCTAAATTGAAAGAACTATAGCCCAAGCCCAATATAGATATTAATAAATATGTAGCCCGCTACCCATATTTAAGCCCAGATACTTATCGATCGATCGATCAAAATTAGGGCTGTTGTTCTAGACTTCATCAATCATCAGGGTTCGCCGGTTACTTCATCACTGTTTGTTTGTTGATCAATAACCGATCAAAATTAGGGCTGTTGTTCTAGACTTCATCAA
The DNA here is from genome assembly GCA_030545235.1 of Helianthus tuberosus. Taxonomy (NCBI): domain Eukaryota; kingdom Viridiplantae; phylum Streptophyta; class Magnoliopsida; order Asterales; family Asteraceae; genus Helianthus; species Helianthus tuberosus. The sequence goes on from JARYGA010060927.1 coordinate 39,495, forward strand.
CCATCAGGGTTCGCCGGCTACTTCATCACTGTTTGTTGATCAATAAAGTTGCAAGTTACAGGTTACTTTCCTTTCATGTTCAACCTTCGTTACTTGGTTAATTAGGTTATGCAGCTCTGTGATTGAACATCATCATCATCAGTTAGTTTATGTATATAAATTTCTGTCAATTTTGAACACAAAATGACCGATTGGATCTAGATCCGACGGATTAGCTATGTGATGTAGAAATAATATTAACAAGTTGCATGATTTTTGGACCTTGAATTTGGGGCAAATAGAAAATGATGACATGGCTTACACTTTTTTTCATTCAGGAACTAAGGGCAAAAATGCAAGGAGGTGAAGGTGCCTTGGCCGTTGCGGGTGTTCGACCAATGGAGTTATCATATAGTGGTCACCAGAATATGATGAGTAATCCAAACGGTAAACAAAGAACATCAAGTTTGTTGTCACCTATCATGTTGCTCACAGGTCACCAGAGTGCCATCTATACCATGAAGTTCAATCCAGCAGGAACAGTGATTGCCTCGGGATCTCATGACAGAGAAATCTTCCTTTGGCACGTAACTGGCGAATGCAAGAACTTCATGGTTCTCAAAGGGCACAAGAATGCTGTGCTGGATCTAGAGTGGACGGCTGATGGCTCCCAGATAATCTCCGCCAGTCCAGACAAGACCTTGAGGGCATGGGATGTAGAGACCGGGAAGCAGATAAAGAAGATGGCGGAACACTCTTCTTTTGTCAACTCATGCTCCCCTTCCAGGAGAGGTCCGCCTCTTGTTGTGAGTGGATCTGATGATGGCACTGCTAAGCTCTGGGACCTGCGTCAAAGGGGTGCCATCCAGACTTTTCCAGACAAATACCAGATCACTGCTGTTGCCTTTTCTGATGCTTCAGACAAGATATACAGTGGTGGAATTGACAATGTTGTCAAAGTGTGGGATCTTAGGAGGAATGAGGTTACCATGACGCTTGAAGGTCATCAGAATATGATAACGGGGATGCAGCTGAGCCCTGATGGGTCATACCTCCTTACCAATGCGATGGACTGTACTCTTCGTATTTGGGACATGCGTCCGTATGCCCCACAGAACCGCTGTGTGAAGATAATGGAGGGGCACCAGCACAATGTGGAGCAGAACCTTCTCAAGTGTAGCTGGTCATCTGATGGGAGCAAGGTTACTGCTGGTAGTTCTGATAGGATGGTTTATATTTGGGATACCACTTCAAGACGCATACTCTATAAGCTTCCTGGCCACACTGGATCTGTCAACGAATGTGTCTTCCACCCCACCGAACCTATCATAGGATCTTGCAGCAGTGATAAACAGATATATCTTGGGGAGATATGACGCACTTTGCGCCTTTGTGGTTGTTAGCTTGGATGAACACAGCATCAGTGAGAATAGCAGGTGAAATATCAACCTTGTTTGTGAATGCTCTCCTTTTATGTTTCTTTTCTTCTTTAGTATTAGACATCTGATGAACTGGTGGTAATTGTCACATGATGGATGTACAATCATGGATTTCTGGAACACTTGTGTTTTCTTTAAAAATATGATTAGTTTCTAACAAAGCCCAGTTTTGGAGGAACTTGCTGAGCTCCAGAGTTGCTCATATGTTTATTAAAGTCATGGTTACTATGCTTCTCATCTGGTATGGGTTACACTATTCGTATAGCTATTTGAACTTTGAAGTTTGTTTGGTGGTATTAGTTTCTACTGGTATTCAGAATTGGTGCAGGGTTTTCTAATAATTATAATCCATATAGGCAGGGTTGTGTCCTGGGCTGGTTCCTATCTTCTTGGAATGTGTTATGGGCAAGTGCAGTAATCTTTATGAAAATCATTGCAGAGTATATTTGTATCTTTGCCAAAAGGGTTGATAATTTTAACAGGTGCTGTATAGCAGTTGTTAAATGAGCTTCATTTTAACAAAAAAACATAGCTAGACTTCGATTATTTTATGTTTTTCTTAGGCCTTTAATTATTTTAAGTTGTATTTATACATATGATTAGATTTTGATTAACAATAAAACATAATTAGACTTTGATTTACAATAAAAGGATTAGGATCAAATACAAAGGATCCTAATTGTAAGAAGGGTATAAAGGCTCCTAAAAAAACCCACTACACCAAAAAATAAAAATAAAAATAAAAAAATAATTAAACATCCTGGGGGTTAGGTTTTTTTTTTTTTTTTTTTTTTTTGGGGGGGGTAGGTTTTGGGTGGTGATGTAGTGGGTTTAATTTTAGGTTATTGGACACTTGTCACTCTATAAATCCTTCTTATACTTCTTACAATTAGGAGCATTTGTAGAATAACTTGACCCTACAATAAAATAGATGGAGGTCTTTTAGGTTTTAGTTGCCATGAGAACCAAAGCGAAGCCACACTGATAGTAAAGGTTTGGTTTTGGTTTTCAACGGTCTGATTATGGTTTACAATGGTCAAAAAGCGTTACTAACGGTTTGACTTAAATGTTCTACAATGAGTGAATTGCAAATTTTGTCCTTCATTTATATACTCAGTTTCAGACGGTGTCAAATTGATAAGTTTTATACTTGCTTTTTTAAAATGTTACACGTTATGTCCTTTAGCACTAATTCAGTTAATTTTTTTTTTGTTAAATCATATCACACAAGGGTAGTTCAGTCTTTTTACCCTCCTCTCCCGACTCACCTTGTGTGTTAAATCATATCACACAAGGTCTATTTTAAATCATATCACCACCGCCACCACCAGATGAAAGATCGGTTGGTCGGAAAATCGTTTGGCAGTGGGTCTATTTTTTCATTTGAAATCAGTGTTCTCCCTTTCTACTTTTGTTAAATTCCTGCAAAAGAAAACTCAATTTTAATATATCCAATTTAAAAACATCAGATGTAGAACATCAAACTCTTAAACTTAATCACCAAAAAATAAAAAAAACAATGATCATCTCTACATCCAGTAATCATCAAACGTATCAAGCATAGTTTAATCAAACTCACACAAAAAAAAAACCCTAAATCAAGCAACACATAGAAAACCCTAACATGCAGAAAACTAAAAATATCATATCAAATCAAAGTATTGCAACAAAAGCATAGAACAAGAGTTGCATACTTTGTTGGAATTAGTGGTGATTGCGGAATCGGAGTGAGTGCCCTTGAAACCGTGATCCACAAAGTGTCCAGTCCAAACGTCGGCCAAGCCTATTCCACCGTCAACCACCGCCCCACCTGCCACAATCCACCACCACCACAACCACATTGAAATCGTGATCCACAAACTGTTCAGTGTGATGGGTTTTTGCCCAATTTCAGCCCCATTGATGGGTTCTTGCGACAATACAATCTCTGTTGAAATTGATATGTTGAAATTGGGGATGGTGGTCGACAGTGCTGCACTCCAACAACAGGATTGTGGAGGATGATGACATTGGTGTTCGTTGGTCTATTTTGAACGAGATTAGAGAGAGAAAGGTGTGAGAGAGAGTTTAGAGAGGGAGAGAGAGAGTGTGTTTTGTGTTTATGTATATTTTTATTTTTTGTTTTTTTAATTAACATATTTTTTAATTAAATGGGTAAAATTACAAGATTACCCTCATGTGAGTTGCATGTGATGTCATTTAACGTTAAAAACAAACTAAGTTGGTGCTAAAGGGCATAACGTGTAACATTATGAGAGAAATAACAAGCTAAGATCATCAAACTTTGTGGTCGGTCATAAAGGAAGAGATAGATTTAGATAGATTATATCTTGTCATTTTCTTCGACACCTGTTTTTGTGCTCCTTAATGACCAAAATATTGGATTCGCATTTTGAAGGTAATTTGATGCTTAATCGTAACAAATTGCTCTTCTTAATTTCATATAGTATACCTTGTTGGTGATTATAGTGTCGTTAAGCCATTTTAGTTACCAAAATTTACTTTACGACTAAAGAAAAATACGAGTAAACATTAAAGTTACAAGGTGTGGGGTGCATGCTCAAGGGTCAAGACTATTATGTTTTCATTCACCAAACAACCAAGTGGTTACAAGGGAGCGAAGCACCCTAAAGCAGGTGTTCGATCTGGAATGGCTTATCTCTAAATGTGGTACACTTTTTAGAGAATGAAATGTGCACTAGTTTTTGTTTTCTCTTTCAATTATCGGATTAAGATTTTGAGAGCACTAGCGAAAAATCAACAAAACTGTAAAATATACTTTACACGACGAGCCGGTTCCAACGCCGCTGGAATGAGTCCAATCGGAGTTCGTTTGAGTCGGTTCCCCACTGTTCTTCAATGAACCTCACACTATATATATATATCAGCTTCCGATTTGATATATATATATATATTTATCAGCTTCCGAGATGTTAAACAAAGAAAATAAAATAAACTGATTTACATAGAAAGAATATGCTAAAAGTAATTAACAAACTAAGACAAAAGAGCCATAGGAAATTAAACGAAGCCATCACAGGAGCATGCAGCGGTGTCCCCGTGTGCGCGAGGTTTGGCAGTAAGGCAACAGCAAAGAAAACCAATAACAAGCAACAAAGCTGCGGCAGAAGCCATTGCTTGTGCCCAATTCTCCATTGATCTATCTAAGCAATTGGTTGGAATGATAAATTTATATACACATACATATAAAAGTAAGCATCAAAGAAGCATGTCGTACAGGGTGTCCACAGAATTTGAGTCAGTGGGTAGGCATGCAGAAATTATGAGCTAAAAGGAGAACACAGCCTGTGGGTTTAATTGAGATAATGTATTAAAAATGTCAGTAATTATTAATTTATAATTAAAAACAAGTTATAAAAATACCAATTAACTATAGCAGTGCCACTTAATTTTTCAATCCCCATCTTTTACTTAAAAAAAACGAAGAAGAAATTGATTTAAATTATTATAAAGTGTATGGTTGTTAAAACATAAAAAAATTCTAGTTTATTTATTTATGTGAATGAAAAAAGTTTTGCTTGACATGGTTTATTCTGTAATTAACTAGTACCTAAATTAAGACAGCTAAAAGTGTAAGCCTGTAAGGTACTGGAGTGACTAAACAAACATTATTGTACATTCGAGCCAATTATAATAACAATAATATAGCTTGAAACAACTAAAGTAAAATTTATTTATATATAGCAAAGCAAGAGAAAGAGCAATCTGCCGGATCTCTATTAGATGCCAGTTTTTTTTTGAACGGCAAATTTCTTTTAATCCCTCCCAAACCCAAGTGTTTAAAGGTTTGCCTTTGCCAATGCAAGTTGAACCTCTAAACGTTAAATATATTAAATAAAGCTTAAAGACCTTTTATCAAATTAGGCATAGATTATTTTAGGCTGGGATTCAATTTTTCTTGGTCTAGAGCTTTAAGTATGTTGAAAATTTGTAGCTAAATTTCTTTTCCTTATTGTTGTAAGTCTTGGCTCCATGTCATGCTAATAAAGCAGAGAAAAGGCAGGCACCAGATCATGATTACCATTAGACGTGGTACATTACACATTAATTAACAACACACTTGGCCCGTAGCAACACATTGCACTAAAACTATACGAAAGTTAAAAAAAAAAAGAAGATAACATTCTGGGTGTGGGTGTGACCAGCTCATCTCTACTCTAGCCCATCCTTAAAAAACAAGCACGGGCCCATTTATAGATAGAAGTTGAACACAAAGTCTGATAGAATCAAAAAAACCTTTTTACATATGTGCTATGAAAGCATAACTAACTACTCAAGATAGAAGCAATAATAATATTTTACATAATAATAATAATCAGTTACAATTAAAAGCTTCTTAATCAAGTAGAGTGAGTACCTAGAGCATAAGCATTGAAAAATATTGTTCAAACTCTTTATCAATGGTGAGCTTCTCAGTTCCTTGTTCAGCAGCAGCAGCATCTGCGTGAGAAGGAAACATAAATTGAGGATAATTGGTTATTTTATTTAAAAGTAAATTAGTAGCCCTGCCTGCCAGCCTGCTGACCTTGGTTGACATTCCATCTTCCTGATGAAAGCACGGAATTATTTGAAATGACTGCATTGGAGCAAAACAGATCTTCCATTGAGCTACTAAATTCAGAAGTATCCTCCTCCTCCTTGTAGAAAGTGATGTCATCACATGTCTCTGTCTCCTCCTTCGTTGTGCCTCTCCAATTAACGGATGAGGATGTTGAAAGGGGGGCGTCATCGGAAAAGCTGTTGCTATCTTTGGCAGAAGAAGAAGAAGAAGAAGAGATATCCAAACATAAACAGGTGTGTTTTGCCACAGGAAGCTCCTCCAAAATTTCATCTTGGAATTTCCTCTTGTTCCGGCATGCATCAAAATTATTATTATAGGTTTCCATCATCATCAGATCACTAGTAGTATTCCTCCTAGGAAGAAATGCCTAATTTGATTAAAAACAAATTATAGAATAAAAAGCATCTAGATCCGATTATTGACCTAGATCTGCCAGTGGATCTGAAAATTGGAAATAATTGCTTGCATATACAGAGAAGAGAAGAGAAGAGATGAAAACCTGTTAATTGCACACGCATCTTCATCCATGGAGCAAAGAGAAGAAGAAGAGATGATGGACCGACTCGACTCCCGATTCCTCCCTCTTTAAATTTTGCTATCCATCGCCAGCCAACAACTTGCCCATACTGTTTCCGACTGACTCACCCTCCCCCCTTTTCATATTATTTTCACTCTTCCCTACTAGTACTGGTTTAATATTATTATATAACACAGCATTTTCATTTTCATTTTCATTTTCATTTTCATAATAAATAAATGAATTACCCACTACTGAATGCAATGCAATAAACACAAAATTCCCTCGTCTTTCTTTCTTTCAGATATTTATGTATTCAAACTTACAACCATTCTGGAAACCAACTATTTACTTCTACTATCACCTCCTTAATTAATCTAACCAGGTATGCTTGCAAGTGATGTATATGTGCCTACAATAGCACACACCAGCCCCATCAATATCATCACTGAGCACATTGTAATCTGCAACATCATCAGTCAGTCACACATGTTAGCTTCTTCTATTACCACACATTTTAGCTATCTATATAAAAGTTGGATCTGCACCTCAACTGTCGTGGTATGCCCATGAAGTAAGCGCAAGTAGCAAGCACAAGGAAAGATTATAGACTGATTCAACAACAACATAACATGCATTATTATATCTTTGCTTCATAATTATACTACAAGTCTTTAATTCATTCATTGGGAATTACCACAAGCATCTCTAGTACGGATCCAGTCAACGCCATCACAACTCCTGTACATGATTCATTAGCAAATATCATATCCTAAGGCATCATTTGGATGGAATATGCATGGATGCTTACCAAAATATGGAACTGTTAGAGCTACAAGTAATATTAAAATCATTAAGGCCGTCCTTATCATCATTGAGACAGCATATGAATTTTGTTGAGCTGGAGGCAACAACTCTTCGATACCATATGCAATAGGTGTAAGTGTCAAGGCAAACTTTGTAATAGGAGCCACAACCTGTTGAATTATGATGGAAATAAACATCAAAAAAAAAAAAAAAAAAAAAAAAGAGAAGATGATTATCATACATACCACAGTCCACGCTGCAACTTTGGAAGAAACATAATGTGTGGGCATATTTAAAGTGAATTGAGATTTCACAGAGTCCCCAAACATCAAGTAGCCGTATATTCCTACAGCAGTATACATAACAAAAGATACGCAAAAGCTGCATTTGTTGACAAACAAGTATATTAGATCATTACAATAAAAACAACAACCAATGACAAACCAAACTTTACCTAGCCTATGTGTGTTTAAAGTCTCTCACAATAAAAACAACAACTAAAGGCACTTCATCCAATTCAAGAGAGAGATATCTGAGGTTAAAGTAACTGAATTTTAACTATGAAGCTGATATTATTATTAACTCTTTAAAACCTGTTCTAAAAACATTATGATAATTGCAAATCGTCGAAACCAAATATTTAAGTATAGAAGCATGTTTATATTTGATTTGTAGCAAGTCTCGTATGAATTATGAATCCGGAAAGTAACTAAATGAGCTATAAGTTGAACGTATCATTTGGTGAATGAAGTATCTGAGAGTAGTCTGTGTCATCAAATATGTTGGTTAAATGGTATCATGGCATCCCCCCTCCCTCTTGGGTCTTAATATCTTGGAGGTTGTGTGTTCAAATGGTGATGATAATAATAGTGACCTGATAAGAAGCGCAGATGGATATCTGGAAGGTTCTTTCATTGAAGTGTAGATGTTGGGGAAAACAGAATGACTGCCATAGCAAAAACCAATTAGACCAACTGCTACAGGCAGGTTCCCCAAGTTTAATGCAGTTCGACTCGGGTGATATTCCATCCCATCAACCACCCCTAGCCATAGCAAGCACACCACCACGGCAGCCAATGTTACAACTCCTCCAGCTGCTCACAAAAGTCCCTTTATTTTAGATATTATAACCAATTACATCTACCTAGAAACATCAACATTCATTCCACTCTAAATATACAGACATGGTATCTTAATGTGAAACCTTTAGATACTTTTTCTTTTACCTCACACAGTCTTCTGCAGTGGAGAGTTACCTTTGAAACCACATATCGATCTAACTACATACACATATATCTGTATATAAAGGCTATATATATATATATATATAATAACCTGAAATATATGAGAGTAAACTGAGATTTCGCAGCCAGACTGTAGGAAGGATGACAAGGGTAGATATAATGGCACAGAAGAGATAAGAATCAAGATGTATAATCCCCCCAATGTCCAGGTGGGCATGTGGGAACAGTGCTGAAAGGTTATCATTCATCATTATCAAGTACTCCACACAAGAAGACTGCATGCAGTGTACAACAGATATTACACAACTTGAAACTCAAGTAGACGCAGCAGCAATCATGAATATTCACTTACAAACAAGTCCAAGTACAAAACCATCTGCATTCAACCGAAGAGAAAATGACAAGTTATGACTTAGGAATGGAGCGCGAAAGTAGAAAACCAAGGTATGTATACTCACAGCTATACATACACGGCCAAAATAACCAAAAGCAGCTTGTCCGATATCAGGGTAGGTCTGGAGACCATGACATTTTTCTAAGCATATTTTTAACAGTATTCCAGTGTAGCAACAAATAACACCAAACACCATGAGAAGCACAAGGCTCAACCAGCCTCCCTCTTTAAACGCATAAGGCATTGATAGAATTCCTATGCCGCAGAGCACATTTATGGCTGCATATATACATGACGATAAGCAACAAGAACATAGTGGCTATTTTAATTTAATTATGAGAAAAAGAATACCATTAAGGACTGCTTGAGAAAAGGAGCACTGCTCGACAGGAGGCGGGAGGCCGGAGATTGTTATGTTTGATGTTTGAGATAATTTCATGGGGGAGGTTGAGACGGGAACATGTTCTTTCCCCAAGCTTTTAGCCTTAAGGAGGGGCTTGCGCAAACCATCACCTTCATGTGTTTGTGTAGGAGTAAGAGGACCAAATGATGTCTTGATTGGTAGATTCAGTTCTGATGTTCCCCTAAAAGAATTCACAGAATGAAGTGGCATTGTGTACATGTCCATAGACTGCCTGCATATTCAATTAATATATTTTATTAGATAATATGTGCATGTATAAAACAGAAAGAAAGAAAGAAACGGAGGAGACCTGTAAGTTTGAGGCCAGTTGTGAAAGTGGTTAACAGAGGGTGGTAATTCTGATTCACAGTCGGATCCAGTTTCCTCGTCGTTGTCGTCATCATCACAATCTCTTTCGGCTTCGTTGTCTTCATCATCTGTTTCAACCTCCATGCGCCTGTCAGGCACAAATTCTTCGTCGATTTTCATCCCCGTCATTGCTCAATTACTTTTGATCGATTCATGCATGTGAAACTCAAATTATATTGTTAGGTTAATATCCGAAATATATGTTTTGATGCATAATTCTGAGCCTTACATTTGCAATATATCAAAACTTAGCATGTGGCTTTACGTTTGCTCAACTTACGTTTGTCAAACAAAATATTAAACACTGAAGTCCATATATTATTTTACAACACTACTAATGGTATCCGTGTTAGGCTTTGATTCCCACATACCCACCCTTTAGAAATTACTCTTTATTATTCGGTTAATTGGTTTTGCACCACTCATATCATGCCACATGGATGACTCATTTTAGCAATATCACACTATTCACAACTAAATGGATTTTGATTCGCACGTACCCACCCTTTAAAAATTACTCTTTATTATTTGGTTAATTGGTTTTGCACCACTCATATCATGCCACATGGATGACTCATTTTAGCAATGTCACACTATTCACAACTAAATGGATTTTGATTCCAACGTACCCACCCTTTAGAAATTACTCTTTATTAGGGGACTGGGGGTGGTCCGTGATGGAGCCCCCAGCACGCGTGATGGAGATTAGCACGCCGCCGCCACCTATATGTATAACGCGTTGAACTTTTAACGCGTTGATAATGTCACGCGTTGAACTTTGTGAAATTTGAACGTTGTTGATGTTTTTTGACGGTTATTCAACGGTAAACCATATTAAAAATAAACCCTTTAAACCTTTTATATATACTTCTCCATTTTAAACCATTTCACCCATACCAAAACACAAATACATTTCACACAATCTACATTTTTCGCAAACGGAGTTTCATACGGTTTCGACGTTTCCGATGGATAGCGATAGCGATACCGAGTCGTCTTCCGACAATGAGACGCTAAAATATTTAGTGTCGGTGTATAACGAACCTGATACTAGTTCGTCCCGCCCAAAGAAGAAGATGGTAGATCGTGATCGTATACGTGCCAACGAAGTGTTAATGAACAATTATTTTGTGGAGAATCCGCTCTACAATGCCGAAACATTTAGAGATCGGTTTCGTTTACCAAAAGAATTATTTTTAAAGATTGTTGGAGACATCGAAGCAAGCAAGGAATGGTTTAAAAAAAATTAAAAAAAATTGTGAGTGATGGAATTCTATCACTAGTGATGACCACTGCCACTAAAAAATGATTGTGAGTGATAGAATAGTGGCTGGTGACATGGCGAGACTTGATTAGATGCTTGTGAGTAATAGAATTCCATCACTTGTGACCACCCCCACTCCCCTTATTTGGTTAATTGGTTTTTCACCACTCATTTCATGCTACATGGATGACTCATTTTAGCAATGTCACACTATTCACAACTAAATGGATTTTGATTCCCACATACCCACCCTTTAGAAATTACTCTTTATTATTTGGTTAATTGGTTTTCCACCACTCATTTCATGCCACATGGATGACTCATTTTAGCAATGTCACACTATTCACAAATAAATGGATTTTGTTATATAATATAAATATAAATAAAGTTCTTTTGAATTGGCCAATATACTCTTACAATTGAACAAATGATGTAAATAAAATTATATATGAGACCAAGTTGGACGGGATGACAATTCAATCCGGACCTAATGGTAAAAGTTGAAACCTGACACATTTGGGATGGGTATAGGGTGAGGTATTCGGGTATGGAAACGGGTATGAGTTTATTTTTTGTTTTTTTTTTCGCTAGTTCGAGACGAGCATGATATTTAGTGATATACTCATTTACCTGACCCGATAAGGTATACACTTTTACCCTATTATAATTTTTTAAATATGTATATGTTATAATCTTTTTTTTTTCTTTTTGTTATGGCATCTTTGTATATTATGCACACTAGATTACTAAATCTATGTTGTGTTTTGTTGAAATCAAAGAATGTTTGTAACCCTACCATTCACACTAGATTACATCATTTTTTCTTATATATATATATATATATATATATATATATAATATGTGTGTTGATATCTTGATACTTATTTGTGTATAAGTTTAATCAAGTACTCAATAGGTGCCTGGCGGATTTTGGGTCGGTATACCCAACATGTATTAATATAATAAACTAATGGGTTTAATCGAAACATGCAGGTACAGAGTTGAAAGCCTACATGCTAAGTTTAAAAGATACCTTAAGGGGCCAAACAACTCGCTCCATAGACTTGTGTGGCTTGTTGACAAAGTTGTAGAGTCACAACACATACAAATAAACCTTAGTTTGCCGGATAGCCGGTCCATGCAAATGAGGGACCACAAAATACCATATTTTGATAACTTACGCAGTAATGTTTTCTAAAAAGCGTTAGAGTTGTTGCTTTTCGAGAAGAAAAAGCTACATGCGTTGCAGGCAGTAGAGGAGACTTGTGGCCAACAGCTTTTTACGGGTTGTGGGTTGCCATGTGTTTGTCAGATGGAGTGGTGGGAAACAGGGATGGCAAAATACCTGAGCCCGAAGGGTTTACCCGAAACCTGAAACATTTGGGACACGTATACCCAATACCCACGGGTATTGTGCCGGGTATGGGTATGGAAAAAAAATATTTCACGGGTATGGAACGGGTATGGGATTAGATGATAGCCGACCCGATTATCCGAAAATATATACCAGTTTACCCGAAGTATATATCCGAAAACTTTTAAGTGTTCATATTTGTTAGTAATGTTTCATTCTTATAGCTTTATTATGTGAAAAATAAAGCTACGCCTCACGCCTTTTTTACTCTCTGATCGAGGTTCTCGGCATTGAAAAACCTTCGTAAACTAAATCACACGTGTATATGTTGACATTTAAGAGATATACAGTCAAGAAAATCAAGAGCAATGGTGATATATATGCGGATTAGACACAAAAAAATAAACACTCAAAAAATGGCTTCAATTTAAGGAATGTGTTTAGTGACGGCATCAGATTCCTAATTGATGGAGAAAGGTCTGGTGGCAAGAAAAGGTGCTTCCAGGAGGTTGTCAAGTGTTTTCGCTCGACGATTCCATTCTTGGGTGGTTGGTTTGGCCCTTGTTCCTGTAACTCGAATACTAGCCCGGTATATCCCATTTTAGTTTTACACCATTGTGAACCTTACATATTTTTTACTCTCTGATCGAGGTTCTCGGCGTTGAAAAATCTTCGTAAACTAAATCACACGTGTATATGTTGACATTTAAGAGATATATAGTCAAGAAAATCAAGAGCAATGGTGATATATATATATATATATATATATATGCGGATTAGACATCAAAAAATAAACACTCAAAAAAGGCTTCCATTTAAGGAATGTGTTTAGTGACGGCATCAGATTCCTAATTGATGGAGAAATGTCTGGTGTCAAGAAAAGCTGCTTCCAGGAGATTGTCAAGTGTTTTCGCTCGACGATTCCATTCTTGGGTGGTTGGTTTGGCACTTGTTCCTGTAACTCGAATCCTAGCCCGGTATATCCCATTTTAGTTTTACACCATTGTGAATCTTACGCCATTTTTACTCTCTGATAGAGGTCCTCGGCATTGAAAAATCTTCGTAAACTAAATCACACGTGTATATGTTGACATTTAAGAGATATATAGTCAAGAAAATCAAGAGTTATGGTGATATATATATGCGGATTAGACACCAAAAAATAAACACACAAAAAATGGCTACAATTTAAGGAATGTGTTTAGTGACGGCATCAGATTCCTAATTGATGGAGAAAGGTCTGATAGCAAGAAAAGCTTCTTCTAGGAGGTTGTCAAGTGTTTTCGCTCGACGATTCCATTCTTGGGTGGTTGGTTTGGCCCTTGTTCCTTTAACTCGAATCCTAGCCCGGTATATCACGTTTTAGTTTTAAACCATTGTGTCGCATTGAAAAATCACCGTAAACTAAATCACACGTGTATATGTTGACATTTAAGAGATATAGAGTCAAGAAAATCAAGAGAGCAGTGGTGATATATATGCGGATTAGACAACAAAAAATAAACACTCAAAAAATGGCTAACATTTAAGGAATGTGTTTAGTGACGGCATCAGATTCCAAATTGATGGAGAAAGGTCTGGTGGCAAGAAAAGCTGCTTCCAGGAGGTTTTCAAGTGTTTTCGCTCGACGATTCCATTCTTGGGCGGTTGGTTTGGCCCTTGTTCCTGTAACTCGAATCCTAGCCCGGTATATCCGATTTTAGTTTTACACCATTGTGAACATTACGTCTTTTTTACTCTCTGATCGAGGTTCTCGGCATTGAAAAATCTTCGTAAACTAAATCACACGTGTATATGTTGACATTTAAGAGATATACAGTCAAGAAAATCAAGAACAATGGTGATATATATGCGGATTAGACACCAAAAAATA
>JARYGA010060927.1:53919-102583 GCA_030545235.1 Helianthus tuberosus
CGAAACATGGGGTGTTACATGGCGAGTTACCGGTGTTCTGTTTTGGAGGAAACCAGCGATTGGCAAGTGGAGGAAGAGATTGAACCTTAACACACGAGACACCCTAGTTGGATAACCTTGTATTAACCAGTGTTTGATCATGGACCAAGGAAGGGTACATACGCTACCAAAATATTCCTTAGCCGTTATTTCCGTCGCTAATCAAAGAACAATTGTTAAAAAAATATTTACCAGAATAAAACAATCAAAGTTCAAAATTTGAATCAAGATTTTATTTCTAAAATAGCATGGACTTAACGTTAGTGATTTGATTATTATTCCATATATAAATAAGCAAACTTTTTGTGCATAACCACTTGTAACATGTGTTTTGAGAGATTTTCAAAAAAAAAAAAAAAAAAAAAAAAAACTTGATTTTTTAATTTTAACCCAAAGGTTTTTACCTTTTGCAATTTTAACCCTACTTAATTTTTTTTTTAACTTTAACCCAAACTTTTTATTACTTTTAACCCAAAGGTTTTACCTTTTGCAATTTTAACCCTACGTAATTTGTTTTTTTAACTTTAACCCAAACTTTTTATTACTTTTAACCCAAAGGTTTTACCTTTTGCAATTTTAACCCTACATAATTTGTTTTTTTAACTTTAACCCAAAACTTTTCATTATTTGCAATTTAACTTCACAACTTTTGTCACTTATACTTTTCATCTTTGGCAAATTTTTGGTTTACGTATAGTTCTTAATTTTTCGAGTTAATACGACGCAACGTACAAGTGTGGTTCAACTTTTTTATGTTTTGTTTCAAATTTGCAAGTTAATACGATGCAACGTACATGTGTGGTTCAACATTTTTACCTCTATTTTTTCATGTTTGACAGGTTTGTCGCAACACGCAGACCCTAGGTCGAGTCAGTGTTGGTGGAGGATAACGGTTGTGTGACATTAGTACTATTTGACACCGTTTTACGCCCCGCCGCAACGCGGCGTGTGCTTTGGGGGTTTTCCAAAGAAAAAATCATTATGCATATGGTTGTCGTAACCTTGGCTTTGGGGGTTTCCAAAAAAAAAATTGATTTTTTTTGCTTTTCACCCAACAGTATTTCATAAATTACTTTAACCCGAAACTATTTGTTTTTTTTACTTTTAACCCAAAACTTTTTATCTTTTGCAATCTATCCTCACAACTTTTTTTACTTTCAACTTTGGTCCTTTACAGTTTTCATTTTCCACAAATTTTTAGCTTTATGTTTGGTTCTAAATTTTGTGACTTAACACATCGCAACGTGCGTCTTTGTTTAACTTTTTTACGTTTCGTTCTAAATTTTGCGAGTTAACATGACACAACGTGCGTGTGTGCGTGAACGTTTTTACATCGTCTATTTTTCCCCGTTTGACAGGTTTAACATAATGTGCGGGTCCTAGATCGACTTAGTCATAATTAAAAAATCCCCGCCGCATTGCGGCGGATCTCAATTCTAGTTTAAATTAGAAAAGTAAAGGCTCAACGTGACAACGTGCAATATGATATCAACTCAAATTCTAATTAACTCAATTTTCTTTTGAGTTTTTCCAAGGATAGAGGTGCACAAAATAACCGGTTAATTAACCGTAACCGGTTATTAACCGAAACCGTAACCGGTTAATAACCGATTTAGGAATAACCGGTCCAGCCGGTTATTTAACCGTAGGTTAGTAACCGGTTACAAGTTTTTAGTATAATAACCGGTTATTAACCGGTTTTTTTAAACCGGTTTTTTAACCGATAGACTGGTTAACCGAAAAAATAACCGAAAAATTCAAAAAAAAGGCAAAAAAACCGGTTTTTAACCGAAAATAACCGGTTAAAGTAATTAACCGGACCAGTTAAAAAAATAACCGGTTAAAGTAATAACCGGTTAAAGCATTAACCGGTTAAAGTCAAAAAGTCAAATTAACCGATATAACCGGTTAACCGATCCGGTTATTAAAATTAACCGGTTTGTGCACCTCTAGATAGCAGCATATGATTATGGGGCACCTCTAAATTGAAAGAACTATAGCCCAAGCCCAATATAGATATTAATAAATATGTAGCCCGCTACCCATATTTAAGCCCAGATACTTATCGATCGATCGATCAAAATTAGGGCTGTTGTTCTAGACTTCATCAATCATCAGGGTTCGCCGGTTACTTCATCACTGTTTGTTTGTTGATCAATAACCGATCAAAATTAGGGCTGTTGTTCTAGACTTCATCAACCATCAGGGTTCGCCGGCTACTTCATCACTGTTTGTTGATCAATAAAGTTGCAAGTTACAGGTTACTTTCCTTTCATGTTCAACCTTCGTTACTTGGTTAATTAGGTTATGCAGCTCTGTGATTGAACATCATCATCATCAGTTAGTTTATGTATATAAATTTCTGTCAATTTTGAACACAAAATGACCGATTGGATCTAGATCCGACGGATTAGCTATGTGATGTAGAAATAATATTAACAAGTTGCATGATTTTTGGACCTTGAATTTGGGGCAAATAGAAAATGATGACATGGCTTACACTTTTTTTCATTCAGGAACTAAGGGCAAAAATGCAAGGAGGTGAAGGTGCCTTGGCCGTTGCGGGTGTTCGACCAATGGAGTTATCATATAGTGGTCACCAGAATATGATGAGTAATCCAAACGGTAAACAAAGAACATCAAGTTTGTTGTCACCTATCATGTTGCTCACAGGTCACCAGAGTGCCATCTATACCATGAAGTTCAATCCAGCAGGAACAGTGATTGCCTCGGGATCTCATGACAGAGAAATCTTCCTTTGGCACGTAACTGGCGAATGCAAGAACTTCATGGTTCTCAAAGGGCACAAGAATGCTGTGCTGGATCTAGAGTGGACGGCTGATGGCTCCCAGATAATCTCCGCCAGTCCAGACAAGACCTTGAGGGCATGGGATGTAGAGACCGGGAAGCAGATAAAGAAGATGGCGGAACACTCTT
Source organism: Helianthus tuberosus (assembly GCA_030545235.1). Taxonomy (NCBI): domain Eukaryota; kingdom Viridiplantae; phylum Streptophyta; class Magnoliopsida; order Asterales; family Asteraceae; genus Helianthus; species Helianthus tuberosus. Next base: position 56,896 of record JARYGA010060927.1, read on the forward strand.
CTTTTGTCAACTCATGCTCCCCTTCCAGGAGAGGTCCGCCTCTTGTTGTGAGTGGATCTGATGATGGCACTGCTAAGCTCTGGGACCTGCGTCAAAGGGGTGCCATCCAGACTTTTCCAGACAAATACCAGATCACTGCTGTTGCCTTTTCTGATGCTTCAGACAAGATATACAGTGGTGGAATTGACAATGTTGTCAAAGTGTGGGATCTTAGGAGGAATGAGGTTACCATGACGCTTGAAGGTCATCAGAATATGATAACGGGGATGCAGCTGAGCCCTGATGGGTCATACCTCCTTACCAATGCGATGGACTGTACTCTTCGTATTTGGGACATGCGTCCGTATGCCCCACAGAACCGCTGTGTGAAGATAATGGAGGGGCACCAGCACAATGTGGAGCAGAACCTTCTCAAGTGTAGCTGGTCATCTGATGGGAGCAAGGTTACTGCTGGTAGTTCTGATAGGATGGTTTATATTTGGGATACCACTTCAAGACGCATACTCTATAAGCTTCCTGGCCACACTGGATCTGTCAACGAATGTGTCTTCCACCCCACCGAACCTATCATAGGATCTTGCAGCAGTGATAAACAGATATATCTTGGGGAGATATGACGCACTTTGCGCCTTTGTGGTTGTTAGCTTGGATGAACACAGCATCAGTGAGAATAGCAGGTGAAATATCAACCTTGTTTGTGAATGCTCTCCTTTTATGTTTCTTTTCTTCTTTAGTATTAGACATCTGATGAACTGGTGGTAATTGTCACATGATGGATGTACAATCATGGATTTCTGGAACACTTGTGTTTTCTTTAAAAATATGATTAGTTTCTAACAAAGCCCAGTTTTGGAGGAACTTGCTGAGCTCCAGAGTTGCTCATATGTTTATTAAAGTCATGGTTACTATGCTTCTCATCTGGTATGGGTTACACTATTCGTATAGCTATTTGAACTTTGAAGTTTGTTTGGTGGTATTAGTTTCTACTGGTATTCAGAATTGGTGCAGGGTTTTCTAATAATTATAATCCATATAGGCAGGGTTGTGTCCTGGGCTGGTTCCTATCTTCTTGGAATGTGTTATGGGCAAGTGCAGTAATCTTTATGAAAATCATTGCAGAGTATATTTGTATCTTTGCCAAAAGGGTTGATAATTTTAACAGGTGCTGTATAGCAGTTGTTAAATGAGCTTCATTTTAACAAAAAAACATAGCTAGACTTCGATTATTTTATGTTTTTCTTAGGCCTTTAATTATTTTAAGTTGTATTTATACATATGATTAGATTTTGATTAACAATAAAACATAATTAGACTTTGATTTACAATAAAAGGATTAGGATCAAATACAAAGGATCCTAATTGTAAGAAGGGTATAAAGGCTCCTAAAAAAACCCACTACACCAAAAAATAAAAATAAAAATAAAAAAATAATTAAACATCCTGGGGGTTAGGTTTTTTTTTTTTTTTTTTTTTTTTGGGGGGGGTAGGTTTTGGGTGGTGATGTAGTGGGTTTAATTTTAGGTTATTGGACACTTGTCACTCTATAAATCCTTCTTATACTTCTTACAATTAGGAGCATTTGTAGAATAACTTGACCCTACAATAAAATAGATGGAGGTCTTTTAGGTTTTAGTTGCCATGAGAACCAAAGCGAAGCCACACTGATAGTAAAGGTTTGGTTTTGGTTTTCAACGGTCTGATTATGGTTTACAATGGTCAAAAAGCGTTACTAACGGTTTGACTTAAATGTTCTACAATGAGTGAATTGCAAATTTTGTCCTTCATTTATATACTCAGTTTCAGACGGTGTCAAATTGATAAGTTTTATACTTGCTTTTTTAAAATGTTACACGTTATGTCCTTTAGCACTAATTCAGTTAATTTTTTTTTTGTTAAATCATATCACACAAGGGTAGTTCAGTCTTTTTACCCTCCTCTCCCGACTCACCTTGTGTGTTAAATCATATCACACAAGGTCTATTTTAAATCATATCACCACCGCCACCACCAGATGAAAGATCGGTTGGTCGGAAAATCGTTTGGCAGTGGGTCTATTTTTTCATTTGAAATCAGTGTTCTCCCTTTCTACTTTTGTTAAATTCCTGCAAAAGAAAACTCAATTTTAATATATCCAATTTAAAAACATCAGATGTAGAACATCAAACTCTTAAACTTAATCACCAAAAAATAAAAAAAACAATGATCATCTCTACATCCAGTAATCATCAAACGTATCAAGCATAGTTTAATCAAACTCACACAAAAAAAAAACCCTAAATCAAGCAACACATAGAAAACCCTAACATGCAGAAAACTAAAAATATCATATCAAATCAAAGTATTGCAACAAAAGCATAGAACAAGAGTTGCATACTTTGTTGGAATTAGTGGTGATTGCGGAATCGGAGTGAGTGCCCTTGAAACCGTGATCCACAAAGTGTCCAGTCCAAACGTCGGCCAAGCCTATTCCACCGTCAACCACCGCCCCACCTGCCACAATCCACCACCACCACAACCACATTGAAATCGTGATCCACAAACTGTTCAGTGTGATGGGTTTTTGCCCAATTTCAGCCCCATTGATGGGTTCTTGCGACAATACAATCTCTGTTGAAATTGATATGTTGAAATTGGGGATGGTGGTCGACAGTGCTGCACTCCAACAACAGGATTGTGGAGGATGATGACATTGGTGTTCGTTGGTCTATTTTGAACGAGATTAGAGAGAGAAAGGTGTGAGAGAGAGTTTAGAGAGGGAGAGAGAGAGTGTGTTTTGTGTTTATGTATATTTTTATTTTTTGTTTTTTTAATTAACATATTTTTTAATTAAATGGGTAAAATTACAAGATTACCCTCATGTGAGTTGCATGTGATGTCATTTAACGTTAAAAACAAACTAAGTTGGTGCTAAAGGGCATAACGTGTAACATTATGAGAGAAATAACAAGCTAAGATCATCAAACTTTGTGGTCGGTCATAAAGGAAGAGATAGATTTAGATAGATTATATCTTGTCATTTTCTTCGACACCTGTTTTTGTGCTCCTTAATGACCAAAATATTGGATTCGCATTTTGAAGGTAATTTGATGCTTAATCGTAACAAATTGCTCTTCTTAATTTCATATAGTATACCTTGTTGGTGATTATAGTGTCGTTAAGCCATTTTAGTTACCAAAATTTACTTTACGACTAAAGAAAAATACGAGTAAACATTAAAGTTACAAGGTGTGGGGTGCATGCTCAAGGGTCAAGACTATTATGTTTTCATTCACCAAACAACCAAGTGGTTACAAGGGAGCGAAGCACCCTAAAGCAGGTGTTCGATCTGGAATGGCTTATCTCTAAATGTGGTACACTTTTTAGAGAATGAAATGTGCACTAGTTTTTGTTTTCTCTTTCAATTATCGGATTAAGATTTTGAGAGCACTAGCGAAAAATCAACAAAACTGTAAAATATACTTTACACGACGAGCCGGTTCCAACGCCGCTGGAATGAGTCCAATCGGAGTTCGTTTGAGTCGGTTCCCCACTGTTCTTCAATGAACCTCACACTATATATATATATCAGCTTCCGATTTGATATATATATATATATTTATCAGCTTCCGAGATGTTAAACAAAGAAAATAAAATAAACTGATTTACATAGAAAGAATATGCTAAAAGTAATTAACAAACTAAGACAAAAGAGCCATAGGAAATTAAACGAAGCCATCACAGGAGCATGCAGCGGTGTCCCCGTGTGCGCGAGGTTTGGCAGTAAGGCAACAGCAAAGAAAACCAATAACAAGCAACAAAGCTGCGGCAGAAGCCATTGCTTGTGCCCAATTCTCCATTGATCTATCTAAGCAATTGGTTGGAATGATAAATTTATATACACATACATATAAAAGTAAGCATCAAAGAAGCATGTCGTACAGGGTGTCCACAGAATTTGAGTCAGTGGGTAGGCATGCAGAAATTATGAGCTAAAAGGAGAACACAGCCTGTGGGTTTAATTGAGATAATGTATTAAAAATGTCAGTAATTATTAATTTATAATTAAAAACAAGTTATAAAAATACCAATTAACTATAGCAGTGCCACTTAATTTTTCAATCCCCATCTTTTACTTAAAAAAAACGAAGAAGAAATTGATTTAAATTATTATAAAGTGTATGGTTGTTAAAACATAAAAAAATTCTAGTTTATTTATTTATGTGAATGAAAAAAGTTTTGCTTGACATGGTTTATTCTGTAATTAACTAGTACCTAAATTAAGACAGCTAAAAGTGTAAGCCTGTAAGGTACTGGAGTGACTAAACAAACATTATTGTACATTCGAGCCAATTATAATAACAATAATATAGCTTGAAACAACTAAAGTAAAATTTATTTATATATAGCAAAGCAAGAGAAAGAGCAATCTGCCGGATCTCTATTAGATGCCAGTTTTTTTTTGAACGGCAAATTTCTTTTAATCCCTCCCAAACCCAAGTGTTTAAAGGTTTGCCTTTGCCAATGCAAGTTGAACCTCTAAACGTTAAATATATTAAATAAAGCTTAAAGACCTTTTATCAAATTAGGCATAGATTATTTTAGGCTGGGATTCAATTTTTCTTGGTCTAGAGCTTTAAGTATGTTGAAAATTTGTAGCTAAATTTCTTTTCCTTATTGTTGTAAGTCTTGGCTCCATGTCATGCTAATAAAGCAGAGAAAAGGCAGGCACCAGATCATGATTACCATTAGACGTGGTACATTACACATTAATTAACAACACACTTGGCCCGTAGCAACACATTGCACTAAAACTATACGAAAGTTAAAAAAAAAAAGAAGATAACATTCTGGGTGTGGGTGTGACCAGCTCATCTCTACTCTAGCCCATCCTTAAAAAACAAGCACGGGCCCATTTATAGATAGAAGTTGAACACAAAGTCTGATAGAATCAAAAAAACCTTTTTACATATGTGCTATGAAAGCATAACTAACTACTCAAGATAGAAGCAATAATAATATTTTACATAATAATAATAATCAGTTACAATTAAAAGCTTCTTAATCAAGTAGAGTGAGTACCTAGAGCATAAGCATTGAAAAATATTGTTCAAACTCTTTATCAATGGTGAGCTTCTCAGTTCCTTGTTCAGCAGCAGCAGCATCTGCGTGAGAAGGAAACATAAATTGAGGATAATTGGTTATTTTATTTAAAAGTAAATTAGTAGCCCTGCCTGCCAGCCTGCTGACCTTGGTTGACATTCCATCTTCCTGATGAAAGCACGGAATTATTTGAAATGACTGCATTGGAGCAAAACAGATCTTCCATTGAGCTACTAAATTCAGAAGTATCCTCCTCCTCCTTGTAGAAAGTGATGTCATCACATGTCTCTGTCTCCTCCTTCGTTGTGCCTCTCCAATTAACGGATGAGGATGTTGAAAGGGGGGCGTCATCGGAAAAGCTGTTGCTATCTTTGGCAGAAGAAGAAGAAGAAGAAGAGATATCCAAACATAAACAGGTGTGTTTTGCCACAGGAAGCTCCTCCAAAATTTCATCTTGGAATTTCCTCTTGTTCCGGCATGCATCAAAATTATTATTATAGGTTTCCATCATCATCAGATCACTAGTAGTATTCCTCCTAGGAAGAAATGCCTAATTTGATTAAAAACAAATTATAGAATAAAAAGCATCTAGATCCGATTATTGACCTAGATCTGCCAGTGGATCTGAAAATTGGAAATAATTGCTTGCATATACAGAGAAGAGAAGAGAAGAGATGAAAACCTGTTAATTGCACACGCATCTTCATCCATGGAGCAAAGAGAAGAAGAAGAGATGATGGACCGACTCGACTCCCGATTCCTCCCTCTTTAAATTTTGCTATCCATCGCCAGCCAACAACTTGCCCATACTGTTTCCGACTGACTCACCCTCCCCCCTTTTCATATTATTTTCACTCTTCCCTACTAGTACTGGTTTAATATTATTATATAACACAGCATTTTCATTTTCATTTTCATTTTCATTTTCATAATAAATAAATGAATTACCCACTACTGAATGCAATGCAATAAACACAAAATTCCCTCGTCTTTCTTTCTTTCAGATATTTATGTATTCAAACTTACAACCATTCTGGAAACCAACTATTTACTTCTACTATCACCTCCTTAATTAATCTAACCAGGTATGCTTGCAAGTGATGTATATGTGCCTACAATAGCACACACCAGCCCCATCAATATCATCACTGAGCACATTGTAATCTGCAACATCATCAGTCAGTCACACATGTTAGCTTCTTCTATTACCACACATTTTAGCTATCTATATAAAAGTTGGATCTGCACCTCAACTGTCGTGGTATGCCCATGAAGTAAGCGCAAGTAGCAAGCACAAGGAAAGATTATAGACTGATTCAACAACAACATAACATGCATTATTATATCTTTGCTTCATAATTATACTACAAGTCTTTAATTCATTCATTGGGAATTACCACAAGCATCTCTAGTACGGATCCAGTCAACGCCATCACAACTCCTGTACATGATTCATTAGCAAATATCATATCCTAAGGCATCATTTGGATGGAATATGCATGGATGCTTACCAAAATATGGAACTGTTAGAGCTACAAGTAATATTAAAATCATTAAGGCCGTCCTTATCATCATTGAGACAGCATATGAATTTTGTTGAGCTGGAGGCAACAACTCTTCGATACCATATGCAATAGGTGTAAGTGTCAAGGCAAACTTTGTAATAGGAGCCACAACCTGTTGAATTATGATGGAAATAAACATCAAAAAAAAAAAAAAAAAAAAAAAAGAGAAGATGATTATCATACATACCACAGTCCACGCTGCAACTTTGGAAGAAACATAATGTGTGGGCATATTTAAAGTGAATTGAGATTTCACAGAGTCCCCAAACATCAAGTAGCCGTATATTCCTACAGCAGTATACATAACAAAAGATACGCAAAAGCTGCATTTGTTGACAAACAAGTATATTAGATCATTACAATAAAAACAACAACCAATGACAAACCAAACTTTACCTAGCCTATGTGTGTTTAAAGTCTCTCACAATAAAAACAACAACTAAAGGCACTTCATCCAATTCAAGAGAGAGATATCTGAGGTTAAAGTAACTGAATTTTAACTATGAAGCTGATATTATTATTAACTCTTTAAAACCTGTTCTAAAAACATTATGATAATTGCAAATCGTCGAAACCAAATATTTAAGTATAGAAGCATGTTTATATTTGATTTGTAGCAAGTCTCGTATGAATTATGAATCCGGAAAGTAACTAAATGAGCTATAAGTTGAACGTATCATTTGGTGAATGAAGTATCTGAGAGTAGTCTGTGTCATCAAATATGTTGGTTAAATGGTATCATGGCATCCCCCCTCCCTCTTGGGTCTTAATATCTTGGAGGTTGTGTGTTCAAATGGTGATGATAATAATAGTGACCTGATAAGAAGCGCAGATGGATATCTGGAAGGTTCTTTCATTGAAGTGTAGATGTTGGGGAAAACAGAATGACTGCCATAGCAAAAACCAATTAGACCAACTGCTACAGGCAGGTTCCCCAAGTTTAATGCAGTTCGACTCGGGTGATATTCCATCCCATCAACCACCCCTAGCCATAGCAAGCACACCACCACGGCAGCCAATGTTACAACTCCTCCAGCTGCTCACAAAAGTCCCTTTATTTTAGATATTATAACCAATTACATCTACCTAGAAACATCAACATTCATTCCACTCTAAATATACAGACATGGTATCTTAATGTGAAACCTTTAGATACTTTTTCTTTTACCTCACACAGTCTTCTGCAGTGGAGAGTTACCTTTGAAACCACATATCGATCTAACTACATACACATATATCTGTATATAAAGGCTATATATATATATATATATAATAACCTGAAATATATGAGAGTAAACTGAGATTTCGCAGCCAGACTGTAGGAAGGATGACAAGGGTAGATATAATGGCACAGAAGAGATAAGAATCAAGATGTATAATCCCCCCAATGTCCAGGTGGGCATGTGGGAACAGTGCTGAAAGGTTATCATTCATCATTATCAAGTACTCCACACAAGAAGACTGCATGCAGTGTACAACAGATATTACACAACTTGAAACTCAAGTAGACGCAGCAGCAATCATGAATATTCACTTACAAACAAGTCCAAGTACAAAACCATCTGCATTCAACCGAAGAGAAAATGACAAGTTATGACTTAGGAATGGAGCGCGAAAGTAGAAAACCAAGGTATGTATACTCACAGCTATACATACACGGCCAAAATAACCAAAAGCAGCTTGTCCGATATCAGGGTAGGTCTGGAGACCATGACATTTTTCTAAGCATATTTTTAACAGTATTCCAGTGTAGCAACAAATAACACCAAACACCATGAGAAGCACAAGGCTCAACCAGCCTCCCTCTTTAAACGCATAAGGCATTGATAGAATTCCTATGCCGCAGAGCACATTTATGGCTGCATATATACATGACGATAAGCAACAAGAACATAGTGGCTATTTTAATTTAATTATGAGAAAAAGAATACCATTAAGGACTGCTTGAGAAAAGGAGCACTGCTCGACAGGAGGCGGGAGGCCGGAGATTGTTATGTTTGATGTTTGAGATAATTTCATGGGGGAGGTTGAGACGGGAACATGTTCTTTCCCCAAGCTTTTAGCCTTAAGGAGGGGCTTGCGCAAACCATCACCTTCATGTGTTTGTGTAGGAGTAAGAGGACCAAATGATGTCTTGATTGGTAGATTCAGTTCTGATGTTCCCCTAAAAGAATTCACAGAATGAAGTGGCATTGTGTACATGTCCATAGACTGCCTGCATATTCAATTAATATATTTTATTAGATAATATGTGCATGTATAAAACAGAAAGAAAGAAAGAAACGGAGGAGACCTGTAAGTTTGAGGCCAGTTGTGAAAGTGGTTAACAGAGGGTGGTAATTCTGATTCACAGTCGGATCCAGTTTCCTCGTCGTTGTCGTCATCATCACAATCTCTTTCGGCTTCGTTGTCTTCATCATCTGTTTCAACCTCCATGCGCCTGTCAGGCACAAATTCTTCGTCGATTTTCATCCCCGTCATTGCTCAATTACTTTTGATCGATTCATGCATGTGAAACTCAAATTATATTGTTAGGTTAATATCCGAAATATATGTTTTGATGCATAATTCTGAGCCTTACATTTGCAATATATCAAAACTTAGCATGTGGCTTTACGTTTGCTCAACTTACGTTTGTCAAACAAAATATTAAACACTGAAGTCCATATATTATTTTACAACACTACTAATGGTATCCGTGTTAGGCTTTGATTCCCACATACCCACCCTTTAGAAATTACTCTTTATTATTCGGTTAATTGGTTTTGCACCACTCATATCATGCCACATGGATGACTCATTTTAGCAATATCACACTATTCACAACTAAATGGATTTTGATTCGCACGTACCCACCCTTTAAAAATTACTCTTTATTATTTGGTTAATTGGTTTTGCACCACTCATATCATGCCACATGGATGACTCATTTTAGCAATGTCACACTATTCACAACTAAATGGATTTTGATTCCAACGTACCCACCCTTTAGAAATTACTCTTTATTAGGGGACTGGGGGTGGTCCGTGATGGAGCCCCCAGCACGCGTGATGGAGATTAGCACGCCGCCGCCACCTATATGTATAACGCGTTGAACTTTTAACGCGTTGATAATGTCACGCGTTGAACTTTGTGAAATTTGAACGTTGTTGATGTTTTTTGACGGTTATTCAACGGTAAACCATATTAAAAATAAACCCTTTAAACCTTTTATATATACTTCTCCATTTTAAACCATTTCACCCATACCAAAACACAAATACATTTCACACAATCTACATTTTTCGCAAACGGAGTTTCATACGGTTTCGACGTTTCCGATGGATAGCGATAGCGATACCGAGTCGTCTTCCGACAATGAGACGCTAAAATATTTAGTGTCGGTGTATAACGAACCTGATACTAGTTCGTCCCGCCCAAAGAAGAAGATGGTAGATCGTGATCGTATACGTGCCAACGAAGTGTTAATGAACAATTATTTTGTGGAGAATCCGCTCTACAATGCCGAAACATTTAGAGATCGGTTTCGTTTACCAAAAGAATTATTTTTAAAGATTGTTGGAGACATCGAAGCAAGCAAGGAATGGTTTAAAAAAAATTAAAAAAAATTGTGAGTGATGGAATTCTATCACTAGTGATGACCACTGCCACTAAAAAATGATTGTGAGTGATAGAATAGTGGCTGGTGACATGGCGAGACTTGATTAGATGCTTGTGAGTAATAGAATTCCATCACTTGTGACCACCCCCACTCCCCTTATTTGGTTAATTGGTTTTTCACCACTCATTTCATGCTACATGGATGACTCATTTTAGCAATGTCACACTATTCACAACTAAATGGATTTTGATTCCCACATACCCACCCTTTAGAAATTACTCTTTATTATTTGGTTAATTGGTTTTCCACCACTCATTTCATGCCACATGGATGACTCATTTTAGCAATGTCACACTATTCACAAATAAATGGATTTTGTTATATAATATAAATATAAATAAAGTTCTTTTGAATTGGCCAATATACTCTTACAATTGAACAAATGATGTAAATAAAATTATATATGAGACCAAGTTGGACGGGATGACAATTCAATCCGGACCTAATGGTAAAAGTTGAAACCTGACACATTTGGGATGGGTATAGGGTGAGGTATTCGGGTATGGAAACGGGTATGAGTTTATTTTTTGTTTTTTTTTTCGCTAGTTCGAGACGAGCATGATATTTAGTGATATACTCATTTACCTGACCCGATAAGGTATACACTTTTACCCTATTATAATTTTTTAAATATGTATATGTTATAATCTTTTTTTTTTCTTTTTGTTATGGCATCTTTGTATATTATGCACACTAGATTACTAAATCTATGTTGTGTTTTGTTGAAATCAAAGAATGTTTGTAACCCTACCATTCACACTAGATTACATCATTTTTTCTTTATATATATATATATATATATATATATATAATATGTGTGTTGATATCTTGATACTTATTTGTGTATAAGTTTAATCAAGTACTCAATAGGTGCCTGGCGGATTTTGGGTCGGTATACCCAACATGTATTAATATAATAAACTAATGGGTTTAATCGAAACATGCAGGTACAGAGTTGAAAGCCTACATGCTAAGTTTAAAAGATACCTTAAGGGGCCAAACAACTCGCTCCATAGACTTGTGTGGCTTGTTGACAAAGTTGTAGAGTCACAACACATACAAATAAACCTTAGTTTGCCGGATAGCCGGTCCATGCAAATGAGGGACCACAAAATACCATATTTTGATAACTTACGCAGTAATGTTTTCTAAAAAGCGTTAGAGTTGTTGCTTTTCGAGAAGAAAAAGCTACATGCGTTGCAGGCAGTAGAGGAGACTTGTGGCCAACAGCTTTTTACGGGTTGTGGGTTGCCATGTGTTTGTCAGATGGAGTGGTGGGAAACAGGGATGGCAAAATACCTGAGCCCGAAGGGTTTACCCGAAACCTGAAACATTTGGGACACGTATACCCAATACCCACGGGTATTGTGCCGGGTATGGGTATGGAAAAAAAATATTTCACGGGTATGGAACGGGTATGGGATTAGATGATAGCCGACCCGATTATCCGAAAATATATACCAGTTTACCCGAAGTATATATCCGAAAACTTTTAAGTGTTCATATTTGTTAGTAATGTTTCATTCTTATAGCTTTATTATGTGAAAAATAAAGCTACGCCTCACGCCTTTTTTACTCTCTGATCGAGGTTCTCGGCATTGAAAAACCTTCGTAAACTAAATCACACGTGTATATGTTGACATTTAAGAGATATACAGTCAAGAAAATCAAGAGCAATGGTGATATATATGCGGATTAGACACAAAAAAATAAACACTCAAAAAATGGCTTCAATTTAAGGAATGTGTTTAGTGACGGCATCAGATTCCTAATTGATGGAGAAAGGTCTGGTGGCAAGAAAAGGTGCTTCCAGGAGGTTGTCAAGTGTTTTCGCTCGACGATTCCATTCTTGGGTGGTTGGTTTGGCCCTTGTTCCTGTAACTCGAATACTAGCCCGGTATATCCCATTTTAGTTTTACACCATTGTGAACCTTACATATTTTTTACTCTCTGATCGAGGTTCTCGGCGTTGAAAAATCTTCGTAAACTAAATCACACGTGTATATGTTGACATTTAAGAGATATATAGTCAAGAAAATCAAGAGCAATGGTGATATATATATATATATATATATATATGCGGATTAGACATCAAAAAATAAACACTCAAAAAAGGCTTCCATTTAAGGAATGTGTTTAGTGACGGCATCAGATTCCTAATTGATGGAGAAATGTCTGGTGTCAAGAAAAGCTGCTTCCAGGAGATTGTCAAGTGTTTTCGCTCGACGATTCCATTCTTGGGTGGTTGGTTTGGCACTTGTTCCTGTAACTCGAATCCTAGCCCGGTATATCCCATTTTAGTTTTACACCATTGTGAATCTTACGCCATTTTTACTCTCTGATAGAGGTCCTCGGCATTGAAAAATCTTCGTAAACTAAATCACACGTGTATATGTTGACATTTAAGAGATATATAGTCAAGAAAATCAAGAGTTATGGTGATATATATATGCGGATTAGACACCAAAAAATAAACACACAAAAAATGGCTACAATTTAAGGAATGTGTTTAGTGACGGCATCAGATTCCTAATTGATGGAGAAAGGTCTGATAGCAAGAAAAGCTTCTTCTAGGAGGTTGTCAAGTGTTTTCGCTCGACGATTCCATTCTTGGGTGGTTGGTTTGGCCCTTGTTCCTTTAACTCGAATCCTAGCCCGGTATATCACGTTTTAGTTTTAAACCATTGTGTCGCATTGAAAAATCACCGTAAACTAAATCACACGTGTATATGTTGACATTTAAGAGATATAGAGTCAAGAAAATCAAGAGAGCAGTGGTGATATATATGCGGATTAGACAACAAAAAATAAACACTCAAAAAATGGCTAACATTTAAGGAATGTGTTTAGTGACGGCATCAGATTCCAAATTGATGGAGAAAGGTCTGGTGGCAAGAAAAGCTGCTTCCAGGAGGTTTTCAAGTGTTTTCGCTCGACGATTCCATTCTTGGGCGGTTGGTTTGGCCCTTGTTCCTGTAACTCGAATCCTAGCCCGGTATATCCGATTTTAGTTTTACACCATTGTGAACATTACGTCTTTTTTACTCTCTGATCGAGGTTCTCGGCATTGAAAAATCTTCGTAAACTAAATCACACGTGTATATGTTGACATTTAAGAGATATACAGTCAAGAAAATCAAGAACAATGGTGATATATATGCGGATTAGACACCAAAAAATAAACGCTCAAAAAATGGCTACAATTTAAGGAATGTGTTTAGTGATGGCATCAGATTCCTAATTGATGGAGAAAGGTCTGGTGGCAAGAAAAGCTGCTTCCAGGAGGTTGTCAAGTGTTTTCGCTCGACGATTCCATTCTTGGGTGGTTGGTTTGGCCCTTGTTCCTGTAACTTGAATCCTAGCCCGGTATATCCCATTTTAGTTTTACACTATTGTGAACCTTACGCCTTTTTTACTCTCTGATCGATGTTCTCGGCATTGAAAAATCCTCGTAAACTAAATCACACGTGTATATGTTGACATTTTAGAGATACACAGTCAAGAAAATCAAGAGCAATGGTGATATATATCCGGATTAGACACCAAAAAATAAACACTCTAAAAATGGCTACAATTTAAGGAATGTGTTTAGTGACGACATCAGATTCCTAATTGATGGAAAAAGGTCTGGTGGCAAGAAAAGCTGCTTCCAGGAGGTTGTCAAGTGTTTTCGTTCGACGATTCCATTCTTGGGAGGTTGATTTGGCCCTTGTTCCTGTAACTCGAATCCTAGCCCGGTATATTCCATTTTAGTTTTACACCATTGTGAACCTTACGCCATTTTTATACTTTGATCGAGGTTCTCGGCATTGAAAAATCTTCGTAAACTAAATCACACGTGTATATGTTGACATTTAAGAGATATACAGTCAAGAAATTAAGAGCAATGGGGATATATATGCAGATTAGACACCAAAAAATAAACACTCAAAAAATGGCTACAATTTAAGGAATGTGTTTAGTGACGGCATCAGATTCCTAATTGATGGAGAAAGGTCTAGTGGTAAGAAAAGCTGCTTCTAGGAGGTTGTCAAGTGCTTTCGCTCGACGATTCCATTCTTGGGTGGTTGGTTTGGCCCTTGTTCCTGTAACTCGAATCCTACCCCGGTATATTCTGTTTTAGTTTTACACCATTGTGAACCTTACGGAATTTTCACTCTCTGATCGAGGTTCTCGGTATTGAAGAATCTTCGTAAACTAAATCACACGTGTATATGTTGAGATTTATGAGATATACAGTCAAGAAAATCAAGAGCAATAGTGATATATATGCGGATTAGACAACAAAAAATAAACACTCAAAAAATGGCTACAATTTAAGGAATGTGTTTAGTAACGGTATCAGATTCCTAATTGATGGAGAATGGTCTGGTGGCAAGAAAAACTGCTTCCAGGAGGTTGTCAAGTGTTTTCGTTCGACGATTCCATTCTTGGGTGGTCGGTTTGGCCCTTGTTCTTGTAACTCGAATCCTAGCCTGGTATATCCCATTTTAGTTTTACACCATTGTGAACCTTACGCCTTTTTTACTCTCTGATCGAGGTTCTCGGCATTGAACAATCCTCGTAAACTAAATCACACGTGTATATGTTTACATTTAAAAGATATACAGTTAAGACAATCAAGAGTAATGATAATATATATGCGGATTAGACACCAAAAAATAAACACTAAAAAAATGGCTACAATTTAAGTAATGTGTTTAGTGACGACATCAGAATCCTAATTAATGGAGAAAGGTCTGGTGGCAAGAAAAGCTGCTTCCAGGAGATTGTCAAGTGTTTTCGCTCGATGATTCCATTCTTGGGTGGTTGGCTTGGCCCTTGTTCCTGTAACTCGAATCCTAGCCTGGTATATCACATTTTAGTTTTACACCATTGTGAACCTTACGCCTTTTTTACTCTCAGATCGATGTTCTCGGCATTGAAAATTCCTCGTAAACTAAATCACACGTGTATAGGTTGACATTTAAGAGATATACATTCAAGAAAATCAAGAGCAATGGTGATATATATGCGGATTAGACACCAAAAAATAAACCCTCAAAAAAGGGGCTACAATTTAAGGAATGTGTTTAGTGACGACATCAGATTCTTAATTGATGAAGAAAGGTCTGGTGGCAAGAAACGCGGCTTCCAGGTGGTTGTCAAATGTTTTCGCTCGACGATTCCATTCTTGGGTGGTTCGTTTGGCCGTTTTTCCTATAACTCGAATCCTAGCTCGGTATATCGCATTTTAGTTTTACCCCATTGTGAACCTTACGCCTTTTTTACTCTCTGATCGAGGTTCTCGGCATTGAAAAATCCTCGGAAACTAAATCACACATGTATATGTTGACATTTAAGAGATATACAGTCAAGAAAATCAAGAGCAATGGTAGTATATATGCGGATTAGACACCAAAAAATAAACACTAAAAAAATGGCTACAATTTAAGTAATGTGTTTAGTGACGACATCAGAATCTTAATTAATGGAGAAAGGTTTGGTGGCAAGAAAAGCTGCTTCCAGGAGGTTGTCAAGTGTTTTCGCTCGACGATTCCATTCTTGAGTTTTTGGTTTGGCCCTTGTTTCTGTAACTCGAATCCTAGCCCGGTATATATCATTTTAGTTTTAAACCATTGTGAACCTTACGCCTTTTTTACTCTCTGATCGAGGTTTTCGGCATTGAAAAATCGTCGTAAACTAAATCACACGTGTATATGTTGACATTTAAGAGATATACCGTCAAGAAAATCTAGAGCAATGGTGATATATATGTGGATTAGACACCAAAAAATAAACACTCAAAAAATGGCTACAATTTAAATAATGTGTTTAGTGATGGCTTCAGACTCCTAATTGATGGAGAAAGGTCTGGTGGCAAGAAAAACTGCTTCCAGGAGATTGTCAAGTGTTTTCGCTCGAGTATTCCATTCTTGGGTGGTTGGTTTTGCCCTTGTTCCTGTAACACGAATCCTAGCCCGGTATATCTCATTTTAGTTTTACACCATTGTGAACCTTATGCCATTTTTACTCTCTGATCGAGGTTCTCGGCATTGGAAAATCCTCGTAAACTAAATCACACGTGTATATGTTGACATTTAAGAGATATACAGTCAAGAAAATCAAGAGCAATGGTAATGTATATGCGGATTAGACACCAAAAAATAAACACTCAAAAAATGTTTACAATTTAAGTAATGTGTTTTGTGACGACATCAGAATCCAAATTAATGGAGAAATGTCTGGTGGCAAGAAAAGCTGCTTCCAGGAGGTTGTCAAGTGTTTTCGCTCCACGATTCCATTCTTGGGTGGTTGGTCTGGCCTTTATTCTTGTAACTCGAATCCTAGCCCGGTATATCTCATTTTAGTTTTACATCATTGTGAACCTTAAGCTAATTTTACTCTCTGATCGAGGTTCTCGGCATTGAAAAATCCTCGTAAACTAAATCACACGTGTATATGTTGACATTTAAGAGATATACAGTCAACAAAATCAAGAGAAATGGTGATATATATGCGGATTAGACACCAAAAAATAAACACTCAAAAAATGGCTACAATTTAAGGAATGTGTTTAGTGACGGCATCAGATTCCTAATTGATGGAGAAAGGTCTGGTGGCAAGAAAAGCTGCTTCCAGGAGGTTGTCAAGTGTTTTCACTCGACGATTCCATTCTTGGGTGGTTGGTTTGGTCCTTGTTCCTGTAACTCGAATGCTAGCCCGGTATATCCCATTATAGTTTTACACCATTGTGAACCTTATGCCTTTTTTACTCTCTGATCTAGGTCCTCGCATTGAAAATCTTCGCAAACTAAATCACTCGTGTATATGTTGACATTTAAGAGATATACCGTCAAGAAAATCAAGAGCAATGGTGATATATATGCGGATTAGACACCAAAAAATAAACACTAAAAATGGCTACAATTTAGGGAATGCGTTTAGTGACGGCATCAGATTCCTAATTGATGGAGAAAGGTCTGGTGGCAAGAAAAGCTGCTTCCAGGAGATCGTCAAGTGTTTTCGCTCGACGATTCCATTCTTGGGTGGTTGGTTTGGCACTTGTTCCTGTAACTCGAATCCTAGCCCGGTATATCCCATTTTAGTTTTACACCATTGTGAATCTTACGCCATTTTTACTCTCTGATAGAGGTCATCGGCATTGAAAAATCTTCGTAAACTAAATCACACGTGTATATGTTAACATTTAAGAGATATATAGTCAAGAAAATCAAGAGTTATGGTGATATATATATGCGGATTAGACACCAAAAAATAAACACACAAAAAATGGCTACAATTTAAGGAATGTGTTTAGTGACGGCATCAGATTCCTAATTGATGGAGAAAGGTTTGCTGGCAAGAAAAGCTACTTCCAGGAGGTTGTCAAGTGTTTTCGCTCGACGATTCCATTCTTGGGTGGTTGGTTTGCCCTTGTTCCTGTAACTCGAATACAACCTAGGTATATCTCATTTTAGTTTTACACCATTGTGAACCTTACGCCATTTTTACTCTCTGATCGTGGTTCTCGGCATTGAAAAATGATGTAGCGTGTGAAACGGAAAAATGAAGATTACACGTTGATTCTACGAATACCCGTGCAGTTCTTCCCCAACCCCCAAATTGTAACCCCAAAGGCCACGGAATTTGAAGTGAAAAAAACAGTTTTCTCAAAATTCAATTCTGAACTTCCCATTAGCCTTAGCAACATATAAATAGAGACTGAAATCCAAAACGGGCCTAAAAAAGATAACGGGCCAAACACACGGCCTAAAACAAAAAGCCCAAAATAGTTCAAAAAACATAAAAATGCAAATAAGTAATAGAAATAAGCGTTTTTTGAACCGGACGATGACCCAAACCGCCATAGGCGTTTGCAGCAAGATGGAGCTCGTTCTCACGTTCGAATCGCCTGGTCGCACGTCAAAAACGGACCCCCGTAGCCCAAGTTAGAGCCATTTTAGTGAAGCCCCTTTTGTTACGCGGTCTTGGGCCTCCAAATACAAAATAGCCCGTTCCTCGACACTTGGGCCCACATCAAAAAATCTTAAGTAAACTAAATCACACATGTATATGTTGACATTTAAGATATATACAGTCCAGAAAATCAAGAGCAATGTTGATATAAATGCGGATTAGACACCAAAAAATAAACGCTCAAAAAAATGGCTACAATTTAAGGAATGTGTTTAGTGACGGCATCAGACTCGTAATTAATGCAGAAAGGTCTGGTGGCCAGAAAAGCTGCTTCCAAGAGGTTGTCAAGTGTTTTCGCTAGACGATTCCATTCTTGGGTGGTTGGTTTGGCCCTTGTTCCTGTAACTCGAATCCTAGCCCGGTATAAACCATTTTAGTTTTAGACCATTGTGTACCCCACACATTTTTTACTCTCTGATCGAGTTTCTCGGCATTGAAAAATCTTCGTAAACTATTTCACACGGGTATATGTTGAAATTTAAGAGATATACAGTCAAGAAAATCAAGAGCAATGGTGATATATATGCGGATTAGACACCAAAAAATAAACACTCAAAAAATGGCTACAATTAAAGGAATGTGTTTAGTGACGACATCAGATTCCTAATTGATAGAGAAAGGCCTGGTGGCAATAAAAGCTTCTTCCAGGTGGTTGTCATGTGTTTTCGCTCTACTATTCCATTCTTGGGTGGTTGGTTTGGCCCTTGTTCCTGTAACTCGAATCCTAGCCCGGTATATCCCATTTTAGTTTTACACCATCGTGAACCTTAAGCCGTTTTTACTCTCTGATCGAAGTTCTCGGCATTGAAAAATCTTCGTAAACTAAATCACACCTGCATCTGTTGACATTTAAGAGATATACATTCAAGAAAATCAAGAGCAATGGTGATATATATACGGATTAGACACCAAAAAATAAACACTGAAAAAATGGCGACAATTTAAGGAATGTGTTTAGTGACGACATCAGATTCTTAATTGATGAAGAAAGGTCTGGTGGCAAGAAACGCGGCTTCCAGGAGGTTGTCAAGTGTTTTCGCCTGACGATTCCATTCTTGGGTGGTTCGTTTGGCCGTTTTTCCTGTAACTCGAATCCTAGCCCGGTATATCCCATTTTAGTTTTACACCATTGTGAACCTTACGCCTTTTTTTCTCTCTGATCGAGGTTCTCGGCATTGAAAAATCCTCGGAAACTAAATCACATGTGTATATGTTGACATTTAAGAGATATACAGTCAAGAAAATCAAGAGCACTGGTAATATATATGCGGATTAGACAACAAAAAATAAACACTCAAACAATGGCGACAATTTAAGGAATGTGTTTAGTGACGATAGCAGATTCTTAATTGATGAAGAAAGGTCTGGTGGCAAGAATCGCGGCTTCCAGGAGGTTGTCAAGTGTTTTCGCCTGATGATTCCATACTTGGGTGGTTCGTTTGGCCGTTTTTCCTGTAACTCGAATCCTAGCCCGGTATATCCCATTTTAGTTTTACACCATTGTGAACCTTACGCCTTTTTTTCTCGCTGATCGACGTTCTCGGCATTGAAAAATCCTCGGAAACTAAATCACATGTGTATATGTTGACATTTAAGAGATATACAGTCAAGAAAATCAAGAGCAATGGTAATATATATGCGGATTAGACACCAAAAAATAAACACTCAAAAAATGGCTACAATTTAAAGAATGTGTTTAGTGACGACATCAGAATCCTAATTAATGGAGAAGGGTCTGGTGGCAAGAAAAGTTGCTTCCAGGAGGTTGTCAAGTGTTTTCGCTCGACGATTCCATTCTTGAGTTTTTGGTTTGCCCCTTGTTCCTGTAACTCGAATCCTAGCCCGGTATATACCATTTTAGTTTTACACCATTGTGAACCTTACGCCTTTTTTACTCTCTGATCAAGGTTGTCGGTAATGAAAAATCCTCGTAAACTAAATCACACGTATATATGTTGACATTTAAGAGATATACCGTCAAGAAAATCAAGAGCAATGGTGATATATATATGCGGATTAGACACCAAAAAATAAACACTCAAAAAATGGCTACAATTTAAGGAATGTGTTTAGTGATGGCTTCAGACTCCTAATTGATACAGAAAGGGCTGGTGGCAAGAAAAACTGCTTCCAGGAGGTTGTTAAGTGTTTTCGCTCGAGTATTCCTTTCTTGGGTGGTTGGTTTGGCCCTTGTTCCTGTAACTGAATACTAGCCCGGTATATACCATTTTAGTTTTACACCATTGTGAACCTTACGCCTTTTTTCCTCTCTGATCAAGGATGTCGGCAATGAAAAATCCTTGTAAACTAAATCACACGTATATATGTTGACATTTAAGAGATATACAGTCAAGAAAATCAAGAGCAAAGGTAATATATATGCGGATTAGACACCAAAAAATGAACACTCAAAAAATGGCTACAATTTAAGAAATGTGTTTAGTGACAGCATCAGATTCCTAATTGATGGAGAAAGGTCTGGTGGCAAGAAAAGCTGCTTCCAGGAGGTTGTCAAGTATTTTCGCTCGACGATTCCATTCTTGGGTGGTTGGTTTGGCCCTTGTTCCTGTAACTCGAATCCTAGCCAGGTATATCCCATTTTAGTTTTACACCAATGGTGAACCTTACGCCATTTTTACTCTCTGATCGTGGTTCTCGGCATTGAAAAATCTTAAGTAAACTAAATCACACGTGTATATGTTGACATTTAAGATTTATACAGTCCAGAAAATCAAGAGCAATGTTGATATAAATGCGGATTAGAGACCAAAAAATAAACACTCAAAAAATGGCTACAATTTAAGGAATGTGTTTAGTGACGGCATCAGATTTGTAATTAATGCAGAAAGGTCTGGTGGCCAGAACAGCTGCTTCCAAGAGGTTGTCAAGTGTTTTCACTCGATGATTCCATTCTTGGGTGGTTGGTTTGGCCCTTGTTCCTATAATTCGAATCCTAGCCCGGAATATCCCATTTTAGTTTTACACCATTTTGAACCTTACGCCTTTTTTACTCTCTGATCGAGGTTCTCGGCATTGGAAAATCCTCGTCAACTAAATCACACGTGTATATGTTGACATTTAAGAGATATACAGTCAAGAAAATAAAGAGCAATGGTAATATATATGCGGGTTAGACACCAAAAAATAAACACTAAAAAAATGGCTACAATTTATGTAATGTGTTTAGAGACGACATCAGAATTAAAATTAATGGAGAAAGGTCTGGTGGCAAGAAAAGCTGCTTCCGGGAGGTTGTCAAGTTTTTTCGCTCGACGATTCCATTCTTGGATGGTTGGTCTGGCCCTTATTCCTGTAACTCGAATCCTAGCCCGGTATATATCATTTTAGTTTTACATCATTGCGAACCCTACGCCAATTTTACTCTCTGATCGAGGTTCTCGGCATTGAAAAATCCTCGTAAACTAAATCACACGTGTATATGTTGACATTTAAGAGATATACAGTCAAGAAAATCAAGAGCAATGGTGATATATATGCGGATTAGACACCAAAAAATAAACACTCAAAAAATGGCTACAATTTAAGGAATGTGTTTGGTGACGGCATCAAATTCCTATTTGATGGAGAAAGGTCTGGTGGCAAGAAAAGCTGCTTCCAGGAGGTTGCCAAGTGTTTTCGCTCGACGATTCCATTCTTGGGTGGTTGGTTTGGTCCTTGTTCCTGCAACTCGAATGCTAGCCCGGTATATCCCATTTTAGTTTTACACCATTGTGAACCTTATGCCTTTTTTTACTCTCTGATCTAGGTCCTCGCATTGAAAAATCTTCGCAAACTAAATCACACGTGTATATGTTGACATTTAAGAGATATACAGTCAAGAAAATCAAGAGCAATGGTGATATATATGCCGATTAGACACCAAAAATAAACACTAAAAATGGCTACAATTTAAGGAATGTGTTTAGTGACGGCATCAGATTCCTAATTGATGGTGAAAGGTCTGGTGGCAAGAAAAGCTGCTTCCAGGAGATCGTCAAGTGTTTTCGCTCGACGATTCCATTCTTGGGTGGTTGGTTTGGCCCTTGTTCCTGTAACTCGAATCCTAGCCCGGTATATCCCATTTTAGTTTTACACCAATGTGAATCTTACGCCTTTTTTACTCTCTAATCGAGGTCCTCGGCATTGAAAAATCTTCGTAAACTAAATCACACGTGTATATGTTGACATTTAAGAGATATATAGTCAAGAAAATCAAGAGTGATGGTGATATATATATATATATATATATGCGGATTAGACACCAAAAAGTAAACACTAAAAAAATGGCTACAATTTAAGGAATGTGTTTAGTGACGGCATCAGATTCCTAATTTATGGAGAAATGTCTGTGGTGGCAAGAAAAGCTGCTTCCAGGAGGTTGTCAAGTGTTTTCGCTCGTCGATTCCATTCTTGGGTGGTTGGTTTGGTCCTTGTTCCTGTAACTCGAATCCTAGCCAGGTATATCCCATTTTAGTTTTACACCATTGTGAACCTTACGCCATTTTTACTCTCTGATCGTGGTTCTCGGCATTGAAAAATCTAAAGTAAACTAAATCACACGTATTTATGTTGACATTTAAGAGATATACAGTCCAAAAAATCAAGAGCAATAGTGATATATATGCTGATTCGACACCAAAAAATAAACACTAAAAAAATGGCAACAATTTAAGGAATGTGTTTAGTGACGGCATCAGATTCCTAATTGATGGAGAAAGGTCTGGTGGCAACAAAAGCTGCTTCCAGGAGGTTGTCAAGTGTTTTCGCTCGACGATCCATTATTGGGTGGTTGGTTTGGCCCTTGTTTCTGTAACTCGATCAGAGACTAAAAAAGGCGTAAGGTTCACAACGGTGTAAAATTAAAATGGGATATCCCGGGCTAGGATTCGAGTTGCAGGAACAAGAGCCAAACCAACCACCCAAGAATGGAATCGTCGAGCGAAAACACTTGACAACCTCCTAGAAGCAGCTTTTCTTACCACCAGACCTTTCTCCATCAATTAGGAATCTGATGCCGTCACTAAACACATTCCTTAAATTGTAGCCATTTGTTGTGTGTTTTTTTTTATGTTTAATCCGCATATATATCACCATTGCCCAGGATTTTCTTGACTGTATATCTCTTAAATGTCAACATATACACGTTTGATTTAGTTTACGAAGATTTTTCAATGCCGAGAACCTCGAGCAGAGAGTAAAAAAGGCGTAAGGTTCACGATGGTGTAAAATTAAAATGGGATATACCGGGCTAGGATTCGAGTTACAGGAATAAGGGCCAAACCAACCACCCAAGAATGGAATCATCGAGCGAAAACACTTGACAACCTCCTAGAAACAGCTTTTCTTGCCACCGGACCTTTCTCCATCAATTTGGAATCTGATGCCGTCACTAAACACATTCCTCAAATTGTAGCCATTTATTGAGTGTTTTTTTTTTGTGTCTAATCCGCATATATATACCACCATTGCCCTTGATTTTCTTAACTGTATATCTCTTAAATGTCAACATATACACGTGTGATTTAGTTTACAAAGATTTTTCAATGCCGAGAACCTCGATCAGAGAGTAAAAAAGGCGTAAGGTTCACAGTGGTGTAAAATTAAAATGGGATATACCGGGCTAGGATTCGAGTTACAGGAACAACGGCCAAACCAACCACCCAAGAATGGAATCGTCGAGCGAAAACACTTGACAGCCTCCTAGAAGCAGCTTTTCTTGCCACCAGACCTTTCTCCATCAATTAGGTATCTGATGCCCCAACTACACACATTCCTTAAATTGTAGCCATTTGTTGAGTGTTTTTTTTTGGGTGTCTAATCCGCATATATATCACCATTGCCCTTGATTTTCTTGACTGTATATCTCTTACATGTCAACATATACACGTATGATTTAGTTTACGAAGATTTTTCAATGCCGATAACCTCGATCAGAGAGTAAAAAAGGCGTAAGGTTCACAATGGTGTAAAATTAAAATAGGATATATCGGGCTAGTATTCGAGTTACCGGAATAAAGGCCAAAACAAACCACCCAAGAATGGAATCGTCGAGCGAAAACACTTGACAGCCTCCTAGAAGCAGCTTTTCTTACCACCAGACCTTTCTCCATCAATTAGGAATCTGATGCCGTCACTAAACACATTCCTTAGAATGTAGCCATTTGTTGAGTGTTTTTTTTTGGTGTCTAATCCGCATATATATCACCATTTCCCTTGATTTTCTTGACTGTATATCTCTTAAATGTCAACATATACACGTGTGATTTAGTTTACAAAGATTTTTCAATGTCGGGATCCTCGATCAGAGAGTAAAAAAGGCGTAAGGTTCACAATGGTGTAAAATTAAAATGGGATATACCAGGCTAGGATTCGAGTTACAGGAATAAGGGCCAAACCAACCACCCAAGAATGGAATCGTCGAGCGAAAACACTTGACAACCTTCTAGAAACAGCTTTTCTTGCCACCAAACCTTTCTCCATCAATTAAGAATCTGATGCCGTCACTAAACACATTCCTTAAATTGTAAGCATTTGTTGAGTGTTTTCTTTTTTGGTGTCTTATCCGCATATATATCACCATTGCCCTTGATTTTCTTGACTGTATATCTCTTAAATGTAAACATATACACGTGTGATTTAGTTTACAAAGATTTTTCAATGCCGAGAACCTCCATCAGAGAGTAAAAAAGGCGTAAGGTTCACAATGGTGTAAAATTAAAATGTGATATACCGGGCTAGGATTCGAGTTACTGGAACAAGGTCCAAACCAACCACCCAAGAATGGAATCGTCGAGTGAAAACACTTGACAACCTCCTAGAAGCAGCTTTTCTTGCCACCAGATCTTTCTCCATCAATTAGGAATCTGATGTCGTCACTAAACACATTCCTTAAATTGTATCCATTTGTTGAGTGTTTTTTTTTTGGGTGTCTAATCCGCATATAAATCACCATTGCCCTTGATTTTCTTGACTGTATATCTCTTAAATGTCAACATATACACATGTGATTTAGTTTACGAAGATTTTTCAATGCCGAGAACCTCGATCAGAGAGTAAAAAAGGCGTAAGGTTCACGATGGTGTAAAATTAAAATGGGATATACCGGGCTAGGATTTGAGTTACAGGAACAAGGGCCAAACCAAGAACCCAAGAATGAAATCGTCGAGCGAAAACACATGACAACCTCCTAGAAGCAGCTTTTCTTGCCACCAGACCTTTCTCCCTCAATTAGGAATCTGATGCCGTCACTAAACACATTCCATTAATTGTAGCCATTTGTTGAGTGTTTTTTTTTTGTGTCTAATTCGCGTACATATCACCATTGCCCTTGATTTTCTTGACTGTATATCTCTTAAATGTTTATATATACACGTGTGATTTAGTTTACGAAGATTTTTCGATGCCGAGAACCTCGATCAGAGAGTAAAAAAGGCGTAAAGTTCATAATGGTGTAAAATTAAAATGGGATATACCGGGATAGGAGTCGAGTTACAGGAACAAGGGCCAAACCAACCATCCAAGAATGGAATCGTCGAGCGAAAACACTTGACAACCTCCTAGAAGCAGATTTTCTTGCCACCAGACCTTTCTCCATTAATTTGGAATCTGATGCCGTCACTAAACACATTCCTTAAATTGTAACCATTTGTTGGGTGTTTTTTTTTTGGTGTCTAATCCGCATATATATCACCATTGCCCATGATTTTCTTGACTGTATATCTCTTAAATGTCAACATACACACGTGTGATTTAGTTTATGAATATTTTTTAATGCCGAGAACCTCGATCAGAGACTAAAAAAGGCGTAAGGTTCACAACGGTGTAAAATTAAAATGGGATATCCCGGGCTAGGATTCGAGTTGCAGGAACAAGAGCCAAACCAACCACCCAAGAATGGAATCTTCGAGCGAAAACACTTGACAACCTCCTAGAAGCAGCTTTTCTTACCACCAGACCTTTCTCCATCAATTAGGAATCTGATGCCGTCACTAAACACATTCCTTAAATTGTAGCCATTTGTTGTGTGTTCTTTTTATGTTTAATCCGCATATATATCACCATTGCCCAGAATTTTCTTGACTGTATATCTCTTAAATGTCAACATATACACGTTTGATTTAGTTTACGAAGATTTTTCAATGCCGAGAACCTCGAGCAGAGAGTAAAAAAGGCGTAAGGTTCACGATGGTGTAAAATTAAAATGGGATATACCGGGCTAGGATTCGAGTTACAGGAATAAGGGCCAAACCAACCACCCAAGAATGGAATCATCGAGCGAAAACACTTGACAACCTCCTTGAAACAGCTTTTCTTGCCACCAGACCTTTCTCCATCAATTTGGAATCTGATGCCGTCACTAAACACATTCCTCAAATTGTAGCCATTTGTTGAGTGTTTTTTTTTTTGTGTCTAATCCGCATATATACCACCATTGCCCTTGATTTTCTTAACTGTATATCTCTTAAATGTCAACATATACACGTGTGATTTAGTTTACAAAGATTTTTCAATGCCGAGAACCTCGATCAGAGAGTAAAAAAGGCGTAAGGTCACAGTGGTGTAAAATTAAAATGGGATATACCGGGCTAGGATTCGAGTTACAGGAACAATGGCCAAACCAACCACCCAAGAATGGAATCGTCGAGCGAAAACAGTTGACAGCCTCCTAGAAGCATCTTTTCTTGCCACCAGACCTTTCTCCATCAATTAGGAATCTGATGCCCCAACTACACACATTCCTTAAATTGTAGCCATTTGTTGAGTGTTTTTTTTTGGGGTGTCTAATCCGCATATATATCACCATTGCCCTTGATTTTCTCGACTGTATCTATCTTACATGTCAACATATACACGTATGATTTAGTTTACGAAGATTTACCAATGCCGATAACCTCGATCAGAGAGTAAAAAAGGCGTAAGGTTCACAATGGTGTAAAATTAAAATGGGATATACCGGGCTAGGATTCGAGTTACAGGAACAAGGGCCAAACCAAGCACCCAAGAATGGAATCATCGAGCGAAAACACTTGACAACCTCCTAGAAGTAGCTTTTCTTGCCACCAGACATTTCTCCATCAATTAGGAATCTGATGCCGTCACTAAACACATTCCTTACATTGTAGCCATTTGTTGAGTGTTTTTTTTGGTGTCTGATCCGCATATATATCACCATTGCCCTTGATTTTCTTGACTGTATATCTCTTAAATGTCAACATATACACATGTGATTTAGTTTCGAAGATTTTTCGATGCCGTGAACCTCGATCAGAGAGTAAAAAAGGCGTAAGGTTCACAATGGTGTGAAAGTAAAATGGGATATGCCGGGCTAGGATTCGAGTTACAGGAACAAGGGCCAAATCAACCACCCAAGAATGGAATCGTCGAGCGAAAACACTTGACAACCTCCTAGAAGCAGCTTTTCTTGCCACCAGACCTTTCTCAATCAATTAGGAATCTG
This sequence comes from Helianthus tuberosus, assembly GCA_030545235.1. Classification (NCBI taxonomy): domain Eukaryota; kingdom Viridiplantae; phylum Streptophyta; class Magnoliopsida; order Asterales; family Asteraceae; genus Helianthus; species Helianthus tuberosus. The sequence continues at coordinate 84,617 of JARYGA010060927.1, forward strand.
ATGCCGTCATTAAACACATTCCTTAAATTGTAGCCATTTGTTGAGTGTTTTTTTTTGTGTCTAATCCCCACATATATCACCATTGCCTTTGATTTTCTTGACTGTATATCTCTTAAATGTCAACATATACACATGTGATTTAGTTTCGAAGATTTTTCGACGCCGAAAACTTCGATCAGAGAGTAAAAAGGCCGTAACGTTCACAATGGTGTAAAATTAAAATGGGATATACCGGGCTAAGTTTCGAGTTACAGTAAAAAGGGCCAAACCAACCACCCAAGAATAAAATCGTCGAGCGAAAACACTTGACAACCTCCTAGAAGCAGCTTTTCTTGCCACCAGACCTTTCTCCATCAATTAGGAATCTGATGCCGTCACTAAACACATTCCTTAAATTGTAGCCATTTGTTGAGTGTTTTTTATTGGTGTCTGATCCGCATATATATCACCATTGCCCTTGATTTTCTTGACTGTATATCTCTTAAATGTCAACATATACACGTGTGATTTAGTTTACGAAGATTTTTCAATGCCGAGAACCTCGATCAGAGAGTAAAAAAGGCGTAAGGTTCACAATGGTGTGAAAGTAAAATGGGATATACCGGGCTAGGATTCGAGTTACTGGAACAAGGGCCAAACCAACCAACCAAAAATGGAATCGTCGAGCGAAAACACTTGAGAACCTCCTAGAAGCAGATTTCTTGCCACCAGACCATTCTCCCTGAATTAGGAATCTGATGCCGTCACTAAACACATTCCTTAAATTGTAGCCATTTGTTGAGTGTTTTTTTTGGTGTCTAATCCGCATATATATCACCATTGCCCTTGATTTTCCTGACTATATATCTCTTAAATGTCAACATATACACGTGTGATTTAGTTTACGAAGATTTTTCGATGCCGAGAACCTCGATCAGAGATTAAAAAAGGCGTAAGGTTCACAATGGTGTAAAACTAAAATGGGATATACCGGGCTAGGATTTGAGTTACAGGAACAAGGGCCAAACCAAGCACCCAAGAATGGAATCATCGAGCGAAAACACTTGACAACCTCTTAGAAGCAGCTTTTCTTGCCACCAGACCTTTCTCCATCAATTAGGAATCTGATGCCGTCACTAAACACATTCCTTAAATTGTAGCCATTTGTTAAGTGTTTTTTTTTTGTGTCTAATCCGCATATATATCACCATTGCCCTTGATTTTCTTGGCTGTATATATCTTAAATGTCAACATATACACGTGTGATTTAGTTTACAAAGTTTTTTCGGTGCCGAGAACCTCGATCGGAGAGTAAAAAAGGCGTAAGGTTCCCAATGGTGTAAAATTAAATTGGGATATACCGGGCTAGGATTCGACTTACAGGAACAAGGGCCAAACCAACCACCCAAGAATGGAATCGTCAAGCGAAAACACTTGACAACCTCTTAGAAGCAGCTTTTCTTACCACGAGACCTTTCTCCCTCAATTAGGAATCTGATGCCGTCACTAAACACATTCCTTAAATTGTAGCCATTTGTTGAGTGTTTTTTTTGGTGTGTATTCCGCATATATATCACCATTGCCCTTGATTTTCTTGACGGTATAACTCTTAAATGTCAACATATACACGTGTGATTTAGTTTACGAAGATTTTTCGATGCCGAGAACCTCGATCAGAGATTAAAAAAGGCGTAAGGTTCACAATGGTGTAAAATTAAAATGGGATATACCGGGCTAAGATTCAAGTTACAGGAACAAGGGCCAAACCAACCACCCAAGAATAGAATCGTCGATCGAAAACACTTGACAGCCTCCTAGAAGCACCTTTTCTTGCCACCAGACTTTTCTCCATCAATTAGGAATCTGATGCCGTCACTAAACACATTCCTTAAATCGTAGCCATTTGTTGAGTGTTTTTTTTTTGGTGTCTAATCCGCATATATATCATCATTGCCTTTGATTTTCTTGACTGTATATCTCTTAAATGTCAACATATACACGTGTGATTTAGTTTACGAAGATTTTTCGATGCCGAGAACCTCGATCAGAGAGTAAAAAAGGAGTAAGGTTCACAATGGTGTAAAATTAAAATGGGATATAGCGGGCTAGGATTCGAGTTACAGGAACAAGGGCCAAACCAAGCACCCAAGAATGGAATCGTCGAGTGAAAACACTTGACAACCTCCTAGAAGCAGCTTTTCTTGCCTCCAGACTTTTCTCCATCAATTAGGAATCGGATGCCGTCACTAAACACATTCCTTAAATTGTAGCCATTTGTTGAGTGTTTTTTTTTGTGTCTAATCCGCATATATATCACCATTGCCCTTGATTTTCTTGACTATATATATCTTAAATGTCAACATATACACGTGTGATTTACTTTACGAAGATTTTTCAGTGCCGAGAACCTCGATTAGAGAGTAAAAAAGGCGTAAGGTTCCCAATGGTGTAAAATTAAAATGGGATATACCGGGCTAAGATTCGAGTTATAGGAACAAGGGCCAAACCAACCACCCAAGAATGGAATCGTCGAGAGAAAACACTTGACAACCTCCTAGAAGCAGCTTTTCTTGCCACCCGACATTTCTCCATCAATTAGGAATCTGATGCCGTCACTAAACACATTCCTCAAATTTTAGCCATTTGTTGAGTGTTTTTTTTTTTGTGTCTAATCCGCATATATATCACCATTTCCATTGATTTTCTTTACTGTATATCTCTTAAATGTCAACATATACACGTGTGATTTAGTTTACGAAGATTTGTCAATGCCGAGAACGTCGATCAGAGAGTAAAAAAGGCGTTAGGTTCACAATGGTGTAAAATTAAAATGGGATACATCGGGCTAGGATTAGAGTTTCAGGAATAAGGGCCAAACCAACCACCCAAGAATGGAATCGTCGAGCGAAAACACTTGACAACCTGCAAGAAACAGCTTTTCTTGCCAACAGACCTTTCTCCATCAATTAGGAATCTGATGCCGTCACTAAACACATTCCTCAAATTGTAGCCATTTATTGAGTATTTTTTTTTGGTGTCTAATCCGCATATATATCACCATTGCCCTTGATTATCTTGACTGTATATCTCTTAAATGTCAACATATACACGTGTGATTTAGTTTACAAAGATTCTTCAATGCCGAGAACCTCGATCAGAGAGTAAAAAAGACGTAAGGTTCACAATGGTGTAAAATTAAAATGGGATATACCGGGCTAGGATTCGAGTTACAGGAACAAGGGCCAAGGCAACCACCCAAGAATGGAATCGTCGAGCAAAAACTCTTGACAACATTCTAGAAGCAGCTTTTCTTGCCACCAGACCTTTCTTCATCAATTAGGAATCTGATGCCGCCACTAAACACATTCCTTAAATTGTAGCCATTTGTTGAGTGTTTTTTTTGGGTGTCTAATCCGCATATATATCACCATTGCCCTTGATTTTCTTGACTGTATATCTCTTAAATGTCAACATATACACGTGTGATTTAGTTTACGAAGATTTTTAAATGCCGAGAACCTCGATCAGAGAGTAAAAAAGGCGTAAGGTTCACAATGGTGTGAAACTAAATTGGGATATACCGGGCTAGGATTCGAGTTACAGGAACAAGGGCCAAACCAACCACCCAAAAATGGAATCGTCGAGCGAAAACACTTGAGAACCTCCTAGAAGCAGCTTTTCTTGCAACCAGACCTTTCTCCCTGAATTAGGAATCTGATGCCGTCACTAAACACATTTCTTAAATTGTAGCCATTTGTTGAGTGTTTTTTTTTGGTGTCTAATCCGCATATATATCACCATTGCCCTTGATTTTCCTGACTATATATCTCTTAAATGTCAACATATACACGTGTGATTTAGTTTACAAAGATTTTTCGATGCCGAGAACCTCGATCAGAGATTAAAAAAGGCGTAAGGTTCACAATGGTGTAAAATTAAAATGAGATATACTGGGCTAAGATTTGAGTTACAGGAACAAGGGCCAAACCAACCACCCCAAGAATAGAATCGTCGAGCGAAAACACTTGACAACCTCCTAGAAGCAGTTTTTCTTGCCACCAGACATTTCTCAATCAATTAGGAATATGATGCCGTCACTAAACACATACCTTAAATTGTGGCCATTTGTTGAGTGTTTTTTTTGTTGTCTAATCCGCACATATTTCACCATTGCCTTTAATTTTCTTGACTGTATATCTCTTAAATGTCAACATATACACGTGTGATTTAGTTTCGAAGATTTTTCGATGCCGAGAACCTCGATCAGAGAGTAAAAAAGGCAAAGGTTCACAATAGTGTAAAATTAAAATGGGATATACCGGGCTAGGATTCGAGTTTCAGGAACAAGGGCCAAACCAACCACCCAAAAATGGAATCGTCGAGCCAAAAAACTTGACAACCTCCTAGAAGCAGCTTTTCTTGCCACCAGACCTTTCTCAATCAATTAAGAATCTGATGCCGTCACTAAACACATTTCTTAAATTGTAGCCATTTGTTGAGTGTTTTTTTTGGTGTCTAATCCGCACATATATCACCATTGCCTTTGATTTTCTTGACTGTATATCTCTTAAATGTCAACATATACACATGTGATTTAGTTTTGAAGATTTTTCGATGCCGAGAACCTCGATCAGAGAGTAAAAAAGACGTAAGGTTCACAATGGTGTAAAATTAAAATGGGATATACTGGGCTAGGATTCGAGTTACAGGAACAAGGGCCAAACCAACCACCCAAGAATGGAATCGTCGAGCGAAAACACTTGACAACCTCCTAGAAGCAGCTTTTCTTGCCACCAGACCTTTCTCCCTCAATTAGAAATCTGATGCCGTCACTAAACACATTCCTTAAATTGTAGCCATTTGTTGAGTGTTTTTTTTGGTGTCTAATCCGCATATATATCACCATTGCCCTTGATATTCTTGACTGTATATCTCTTAAATGTCAACAAATACACGTGTGATTTAGTTTACAAAGATTTTTCGGTGCCGAGAACCTCGATCAGAGAGTAAAAAACTCGTAAGTTTCACAATGATGTAAAACTAAAATGGGATATACCGGGCTAGGATTTGAGTTACAGGAACAAGGGCCAAACCAAGCACCCAAGAATGGAATCATCGAGCGAAAACACTTGACTACCTCCTAGAAGCAGCTTTTCTTGCCACCAGACCTTTCTCCATCAATTAGGAATCTGATGCCGTCACTAAACACATTCCTTAAATTGTAGCCATCTGTTGAGTGTTTTTTTTTTGGTGTCTAATGTGCATATATATCACCATTGCCCTTGATTTTCTTGGCTGTATATATCTTAAATGTCAACATATACACGTGTGATTTAGTTTACAAAGATTTTTCGGTGCCGAGAACCTCGATCAGAGAGTAAAAAGGGCGTTAGGTTCCCAATGGTGTAAAATTAAAATGGGATATACCGGGCTAGGATTCGACTTACAGGAACAAGGGCCAAACCAACCACCCAAGAATGGAATCGTCAAGCGAAAACACTTGACAACCTCTTAGAAGCAGCTTTTCTTGCCACGAGACCTTTCTCCCTCAATTAGGAATCTGATGCCGTCACTAAACACATTCCTTAAATTGTAGCCATTTGTTGAGTCTTTTTTTGGTGTCTAATCCGCATATATATCACCATTGCCCTTGATTTTCTTGACGGTATAACTCTTAAATGTCAACATATACACGTGTGATTTAGTTTACGAAGATTTTTCGATGCCGAGAACCTCGATCAGAGATTAAAAAAGGCGTAAGGTTCACAATGGTGTAAAATTAAAATGGGATATACCGGGCTAAGATTCGAGTTACAGGAACAATGGCCAAACCAACCACCCAAGAATAGAATCGTCGATCGAAAACACTTGACAACCTCTTAGAAGCACCTTTTCTTGCCACCAGACTTCTCTCCATCAATTTGGAATCTGATGCCGTCACTAAACACATTCCTTAAATCGTAGCCATTTGTTGAGTGTTTTTTTTTTGTGTCTAATCCGCATATATATCATCATTGCCTATGATTTTCTTGACTGTATATCTTTTAAATTTCAACATATACACGTGTGATTTAGTTTACGAAGATTTTTCGATGCCGAGAACCTCGATCAGAGAGTAAAAAAAGGAGTAAGGTTCACAATGGTGTAAAATTAAATGGGATATAGCGGGCTAGGATTCGAGTTACAGGAACAAGGGCCAAACCAAGCACCCAAGAATGGAATCGTCGAGTGAAAACACTTGACAACCTCCTAGAAGCAGCTTTTCTTGCCACCAGACTTTTCTCCATCAATTAGGAATCTGATGCCGTCACTAAACACATTCCTTAAATTGTAGCCATTTGTTGAGTGTTTTTTTGTGTGTCTAATCCGTATATATATCACCATTGCCCTTGATTTTCTTGACTGTATATCTCTTAAATGTCAACATATACACGTGTGATTTACTTTACGAAGATTTTTCAGTGCCGAGAACCTCGATTAGAGAGTAAAAAAGGCGTAAGGTTCACAATGGTGTAAAATCAAAATGGGATATACCGGGCTAGGATTCGAGTTATAGGAACAAGGGCCAAACCAACCACCCAAGAATGGAATCGTCGAGAGAAAACACTTGACAACCTCCTAGAAGCAGCTTTTCTTTCCACCAGACCTTTCTCCATCAATTAGGAATCTGATGCCGTCACTAAACACATTCCTCAAATTTTAGCCATTTGTTGAGTGTTTTTTTTGTGTCTAATCCGCATATATATCACCATTTCCATTGATTTCTTTACTGTATATCTCTTAAATGTCAACATATACACGTGTGATTTAGTTTACGAAGATTTGTCAATGCCGAGAACGTCGATCAGAGAGTAAAAAAGGCGTAAGGTTCACAATGGTGTAAAATTAAAATGGGATACATCGGGCTAGGATTCGAGTTTCCGGAATAAGGGCCAAACCAACCACCCAAGAATGGAATCGTCAAGCGAAAACACTTGACAACCTGCAAGAAACAGCTTTTCTTGCCACCAGACCTTTCTCCATCAATTAGGAATCTGATGCCGTCACTAAACACATTCCTCAAATTGTAGCCATTTCTTGAGTGTTTTTTTTTGGTGTCTAATCCGCATATATATCACCATTGCCCTTGATTTTCTTGACTGTATATCTCTTAAATGTCAACATATACACGTGTGATTTAGTTTACAAAGATTCTTCAATGCCGTGAACCTCGATCAGAGAGTAAAAAAGGCGTAAGGTTCACAATGGTGTAAAATTAAAATGGGATATACTGGGTTAGGATTCGAGTTACAGGAACAAGGGCCAAGGCAACCACCCAAGAATGGAATCGTCGAGCAAAAACACTTGACAACCTCCTAGAAGCTGCTTTTCTTGCCCCCAGACCTTTCTCCATCAATTAAGAATCTGATGCCGTCACTAAACACATTCCTTAAATTGTAGCCATTTGTTGAGTGTTTTTTTTTGGTGTCTAATCCGCATATATATCACCATTGCCCTTGATTTTCTTGACTGTATATCTCTTAAATGTCAAAATATACACGTGTGATTTTGTTTACGAAGATTTGTCAATGCCGAGAAACTCGATCAGAGAGTAAAAAAGACGTTAGGTTCACAATGGTGTAAAATTAAAATGGGATATACCGGGCTAGGATTCGAGTTACAGGAATAAGGGCCAAACCAACCACCCAAGAATGGAATCTGTAGGATCGGTTTTCACTCCGAACGATTGCAAAACGAATGTGTGACGTGCGGAATCTGTACACGAACGTGACCGAACACACGAGAACGTACTATAACCGTGATTCTTATTGATTAATATGACGAATAAAATGCACCGAGAATCACGTTTGAGGACTTTCTCTCTCTAGACTTTCTCTCTCTAAGCTTAGCTCTCCAAAATGTCAAATGAGCAAAAATTCTTATATCTAACCCTATAGCTCCCTATTTATAGGCCAAGGATATAAGGAAGGTTTCCTTATTTACAGAAATGCCACCTTGCCTTTTCTATTAGAATATAACACTATAAGCCTAGATTTCTTCAGTTTCAGCTACGGTTTTAGATTGACGGAGGCGATAGACATAAATGTACCAACAGACTCCCCCTTGGATATTGCCGCAGTCAATCCGTAGTCAAACTCGTAGCGACTTATCTTTATCTTTCTCGAACAGAATCCCCGTGGATCTGTCTTCAGGCTTCCATTGCTCTTCCTTTCGATCATACTCCTTTTGTTCAGGCTCCCCCTTTCGTTAAGCTTCCGTGCTTTTGGGATCGACACCTGGTTTTCCGTATACAAGCTCCTCCAGGATAGTTACCTGGCTCCTTGAATACATGCTCCCCCTTGCGTTGAGCTTGTCTTCAGACTCCCCCTTAGACTCAGCTGTCGGGATCGTAGTCTGGCTTTCACAGGTTCACAAGTTCAGGATCAATTCTTGGCTCTATTTTGCATCTGCTCAGGATTTGAAACCTGGTTAACCTGCACATCCTCTACCTCAACATAAATTTCACAAATTTACAAATTTGACAAATTTAAGAAACCACTTGAAAATATCGTTCAATTATTAACAATTTTTATCAAGATCAAACTTTCTTTTGGAGAGATTTATTTATATCACTTTTCATTTCAAAAACAAACTCTTTCAACCCATAGTTGTTCATCATGTTTAGCACTCAGAATTTTGAATATCAGCTCTTCAACATCAGTTGTCGAAAATCTTTTTGAATTTTCAAATATCTATACTAAAACACAATCTTTTTGGGTTTTGTTTTTAGAGAAATGCAGTAAAGAAATATATACAGACAATATTTTTGTGAGTTTGTGTAAGAGGATCATATCAGTTCATCAGACAAATCACTAGCACCATTAAGCTTTAAACATTTTAAGTTCTAAACGATTCACATAGATTGACGATATAGTTGTCCTCTTAAACTCAATCTAAAAACTTTCGAAATGCTTACCAATACGTTAAGGTATATTAATTTTGCACTAAATTCTTATAGACCCCACGATCTCAGCATATCCCCTCATCATGCAATACACTAACTCAAGTAATGCCCTTAAACTTTCATCAACTGTGATATGTGTGAAAACAACTCAGAATGTTTAAACATTAACAATCAGGTCGATACTTCCGTATACGCAGAGAAAGTCCAATGTTTAAAAAAATAAGAAAATAAAACAAGTTGAAGTTGTTTAGGCTTTAACCACCAGGTCGATACTCTCGTATACACAGAGGTGATCCAAAGCTTAAACGAAACACCAAAGAAAATAAAGCAGAACGTTTAGGCAATAACATCCAGGTCAATACTCATGTATACGCAGAGGATGTCCAATGCTTAAACAAAATAAAGAAATCAAACAAGTTTAAATCTTTGCAAAATGAAATGCACAATCGCAGCGATTTTTTTCAGCAAGTTGTGAAAATTCACAGACTTAACTAGTTTTTATGCTCTTTTAGCATTCAGCGATTACTGAGTAGGTACACAATCACGAAGGACAAAACTAAGTACTATGCTTTCAACCATGTTTCCCACTAGAACTAGGCTTTTTCTGTCACACCCCAACCGATGGCGGAATCATCGGGGCGCGGCACTGAGCGAAACAGATTGTCCAGAAGTTTCCATAACAACTATCATCGCCATTTAAGTAAACATTACGTCCCATACCGTAACATAAATAGTCAAACAAGTTATTACAGGCAACATCAAAACAAATATTCTGTTCCGACAACTCAGATTCAAAGAAGTAGCGATTGTTTATCTGCTTCTAGAGACCCCTAATAAGTTATCTACAGACAACTATTTGTTGGGCTCTAAAGCTTTATTCTAGCTTCCATTTCCTACCACATATGCGTCCTAAGCACCTGTCACATACGTTAAAATAAAGTCAATACATAAAATGTAAAGGTGAGCACACAAGTTTGATAATAACATATAGAGTTCGAATTCGTTTACGCATAACCAGCACGTACACATAGTGAAATGAAGCACGTTAGTTATCGACACGGATCCATCGATACCAATGACTGCGGGTTGACTGCCCGAGGCAGTTCGCAATACACGATTACCACTGTAATCCATGCAAGTAAAAGATCCTTAACAACCCCCGTGTGAACGGGTGCTGAGTCCAAACTATAGTACTATCGTTGCTAAGGCAGGTAGACAGCATTCCATGTGTAAACATAACAAACAAGCATTCATAAGCCACGTATAACATGCATTAATGGTTAAGCGTTAAAATAGCTTGAGTAGTGTGATAGATGTAGTTTGAATAGTTGTAACGTATGTAACACCCAAAAGTGTTAAAGCAAAAAGGGTTCGAGTATACTCACAGCGATAGTGGATTGAAGGGAGCGCTTTACAGCGAGTACGATTAGCCTGAATAGATTTGATAATGTAACGGTAAGTGTCGCGTAAAACAGTACGGGTGAGAGGGGGCTGAATGACTGACCGTGCGGATCAGTCATCCGTGCGCACGACCTATCCGTGCGGATGGTGGTGCGTGCGGATGGTGTTCCATCCGGGTAAGTTGTCCGTGCGTGTGACTGTCCGTGCGGGTGGCAACCCGTGCGGACTAGTTGTGCGTGCGGACGACTTATCCGTACGGTTAGGTTGCTTGTGTGGATGAATGTTCAAGTGGATTGTTTCTTCCTAAGATGTGTTTGTGTATGATGGCTTGTGCTTTGAAGTTTTCGTTGTAGCATTTTGAAAACACCAAAGTGTTTCTACCTTTCAAGCCGGCCGCGCGGACGGCGGTCCGTGCGTATGGTAGTCCGTGCGGACAGCCTGTGCGCGCGGGCAGAGACAATCCGTCCGGATAGTCTGTCCGTGCGTACGGCTTGGCCGTGCGGATGAAAATTGCTTGGTTTTCGTTTTAAGGCCTTAGTATCTCATGATCCGAAGAGTAATCCATTCAGAGGTTGTCCGTCCGGATTGCTCGTTCGTCGATACTCAAACCTTGTTTGGAAAGTGGGTCCCAAGGGTAGTCCGTGCGGATCACCACTCGCGCGTATGACCTGTACGGCTAGTACGTGCGGATAGCTTGTCCGTGCGGACAACGAGTCTGGTTGTTCCGTTCGTCTACACTTGGTTTCTGTTGTTGTTTATCGAGACGTTCTGATCACGCAGCAACCACTTAGAGTTGTGTTCCCACCCGCGTGACTAGACCGGCCAGGAACCACCCTAACTCAGCCTGTCGGCGACTCGGAACAGCTCTCCCGGTTACCCCGAAATCAGTTGTCTACGGGCAGAATTCCAGATCTGGAACTAGGGCATTACTATTGATGAGTAAAACACAAGGACTGATCGGATTTGTACCGGTTTCAAGGGTAAAAGTGGGAAAGAACTTTGGTCTATTTCTTTCAACTCTTTTATCCTTAGAAAAGTTTAGATCTAGGTGAAATTATTGTAAAAACTTGTAGAAATCGTTTAGATCTGAGATATTCTAGGTGGAATGAGGTCAAGCTTGAAGTTCTTATGAACTTCATGATGACGTCACTAGAGAATACCTCATATCCGGATGATTTCTTGGTTAAAATCGAAGATCCGAAAGATAGAAGTGTGTAGAATTGTGTAGAGATCAAAGATGTACAAGAATTAGTGCAAGATCTTACCTGGATTGGAAGAAATCTGAGAAAAGACGAAGAATGCGTATGGTTCGGACGTCACTTGCCAAAAGTGGAAAAAGTGGAGAGTGACCCGTGTATTTATAGGATGCCAAAAGAGGAAAGGATGGGCCGTGCGTATGGCACGCACCCGGGTAGGTTACCCGCGCGGACTGGCCATCCGTGCGGACTGGCAATCCGTGCGGACTGGCCATCCGTGCGGATGCCGCCTCCCTTGGTGGTTTCGGCGCGATGTTGATTCGGTTTCGGCTTACGAGCAATTCCATAGGGTTCCTAGTCAAATTACTTTCAGTCCCAACTACTTCTTATATGGTTCGATTCGGGGTTCGGGTTCGTTTGTATTCGGGTTAGACTTCGAGTTCGATTGAGTTCGCTTGATTATCTCAACATGTATAATATAAAATAAGACATGCACAAGTAACACGTAAGGCACACACACACGTATAGCGGCAAGTAAAAATACACAGTTCGAGTTACGATTTTGATGTCGATTCGATTTGCATAGCTTGATTAACTTTATCGCATTGTTACTTCCTATCGTTCACAGTCGTAGGTCGATTGAAATATGGCTAGCAGGCTTCGATTATTGCAATGTACGACAATTACTCCACATAATCTAAATATCATACAAACAATTCTACGAGTCGAGTTGCGCGAAATCGGTCGTTGACTTTGACCTTGACTTTGACTTTCACTCGTGAAAACACGGGGTGTTACAGCCTCCCCTTGTTTAGGAAATTTCGTCCCGAAATTAAGCTGGAAGCTGTAACTAATTCGTGAATCACGCGTGAGAGTCCTTTGTTTGGATCATTGAAAATCGTCAAATTAATCAGGATTTTACAAGTTCGCTCATCTTTGGATATGATGTGCGAATACACTTGAAAATTGCTGTTGGTGTTCACCGCATGGATAACAATCCGTGTTGACTATTGCTGACTCTGAATCGTGCGGAATCCGCGAACGATCGTGACCTGACACAGTCCCCACGGAGTCAAACCAATCCTACAATGGTATCTGAGCAGGTGCTCGATTGCGAGGATCAAACACGCTCAGATTTGAACAATTTCTTCATCTTTGTAGGATCGGTTTTAAACCGATTCGATTGCGTAACGATCGTTCGACGTGCGGAATCCTTGAACGATCGTGACCAAACACACAAATAGTAATATAAACTGTGATCCTATTGGTTAGGTTTCGGTTCGATCCGTTTTGATTGCGATCCGACTCGTACGACGTGTGGAATCCGTGCATGAGTGAGATCGAACAGACAAAACGTGCAATCTTTTTCTTAACGTGATTCTTTGATTGATTTGATAACGTACAAGAGCTTTCTCTCTCTAGGTTCTCTTATTTATAGACAAGGATTATAAGGGATTTCTCCTCTTTACATATATGCCACCTTGCCTTTCTTAGCTGGACGTTACTCCTTCGTTAAACAGCTGTGGATACTTTGCCTTCATGTCGCTTTCGAGTTCCCAAGTGAACTCCGCGCCTTGTTTGCCTTCCCACCGGACTTTCACAATAGGAATGCGTGAGCGCCTGAGTTCTTTGGTTTGGCGATCCATGATTTCGACAGGCTTTTCCACGAAGTGTAATGTTTCGTTCACTCGTAAATCATCTAGAGGAACATGTAAGTCTGGTTCGTAGATGCTTTTTCGGAGGTTTGACATGTGGAAGATCGGATGGACATTGCTAAGTTCTTCCGGTAATTCGAGTCTGTAGGCGACTTTTCCGATCCTTTCCAGAATCTTAAAAGGTCCCACATATCGAGGCGCAAGTTTCCCCTTTTTGCCGAATCGGACTACACCCTTCCAAGGTGATACCTTTAGGAGTACGTAGTCACCAACGCCATACTCACGGTGTTTGCCCTTTTTATCGGCGAGAAGCTTCTGTCTATCTCGAGCCTTCGCTAGATTGTCTCGAATTTGGAAAATTTTGTCTGTCGTTTCTTGTAGCAGCTCCGGACCGGTTAGTTGCGAGTGACCGACCTCGTGCCACACAATAGGCGATCGACATCTTCTTCCGTATAAGGCCTCGAAAGGTGCCATCTGGATGCTAGCTTGATAGCTGTTATTGTACGAGAATTCGACTAACGGGAGGTGTCTATCCCAATTACCTCCGAAATCTAGTACACACGAACGGAGCATGTCTTCAAGAGTACGAATCGTTCTTTCAGTCTGACCGTCGGTTTGTGGGTGGAACGCAGTACTTAGATTAAGCGTTGTACCGAGCGCCGTTTGGAAAGTTCCCCACAAACGTGAAGTGAACCGAGCATCGCGATCAGAGATGATGTCACGAGGCGTCCCATGTCGACAAATAATCTCGTCGGTGTAGATTCGGGCTAATCGTTCCACCTTGTAGTCTTCTCGTATCGGGAGAAAGTGAGCTGATTTAGTCAAACGGTCAATTACAACCCAAATGCTGTCATGACCTGATGACGTGGTTGGAAGCTTGGTTACGAAATCCATAGCTATGCTCTCCCACTTCCACATGGGAATTGGAGGTTGTTCGAGCAAGCCAGAGGGTCGTTGATGTTCAGCCTTGACTCTAGCACAGGTTAGGCATCTTCCGACGTAAAGTGCGATATCCCGTTTCATGCCCGGCCACCAGTACCTGTATCGAAGGTCGTGGTACATTTTGTCGGCACCAGGATGAATGGAGTATCGGGACTTGTGGGCTTCATCCATGATAATCTGTCGCAGGTTTGTTCGCTTGGGGATCCAGATTTTGTCTAAGAAGTGGAATATCCCGTTCGCTTTGCTCACAAGCTGGGCTCCATCGTGGTAGATTCTTTCTTTCTTCAAGGTGCGTTCGTTGAAACATGCATGCTGGGCGTCGCGAATAAGAGCTTCTAGATTGTGCTGGGCTTGAACATTACGAGTGCTAAGCAAATAGCTCCGTCTGCTAAGTGCGTCGGCAACAACATTTGCTTTGCCTGGGTGATAACGAATCTCACAGTCGTAATCGTTGAGAAGTTCTACCCATCGGCGTTGACGCATATTCAGTTCCCTCTGATTAAAGATGTGCTGTAGGCTCTTATGATCGGTGAAGATCGTACACTTGGTACCATACAGGTAGTGTCGCCAAATCTTTAATGCAAAAACAACTGCGCCTAGCTCGAGATCGTGGGTTGTATAGTTCTTTTCATGGATTTTGAGCTGACGAGATGCGTAAGCTATAACCTTGTCTCGTTGCATTAAGACGCAACCGAGACCGAGGTTAGAAGCATCACAGTAGACAATGAAATTATCGTTTCCGTCGGGTAGTGTGAGAACAGGAGCATTGCACAGCATGTATTTGAGGGTTCGAAAGGCAGACTCTTGTTTGGTTCCCCAGACAAAAGGCTCGTCCTTATGAGTGAGAGAAGTAAGGGGTACAGCAATCTTCGAGAATCCTTCGATGAACCGCCGATAATAGCCCGCTAGTCCGAGAAAAGAGCGGACTTCAGTCGGGTTCCTAGGCGTAACCCAGCTCTTAACAGCTTCAATCTTTGCTGGATCGACATGAATACCCTGACTATTTACGATGTGACCCAGAAACTGAACCTCCCCTAACCAAAATTCGCATTTGGAGAACTTGGCATAGAGTTGGTTCCCCTGGAGTAACTCGAGAACCAAACGTAGATGTTGCGCGTGTTCGGCTCTTGTTTTGGAATAGATCAAGACATCGTCGATGAACACAATGACGAAACGGTCAAGATACGGCTTACACACCCGGTTCATCAAATCCATGAAAACTGCTGGTGCGTTGGTTAGGCCAAAAGGCATGACAACAAATTCGTAATGGCCGTAACGAGTACGAAACGCGGTTTTGTGTATATCCTCCTCCTGTATACGCAGCTGATGATATCCTGAACGTAGATCGATCTTCGAGAAACACGTAGCGCCTTGTAGCTGGTCAAACAAATCGTCTATTCGAGGCAAAGGATAGCGGTTCTTGATAGTCAACTTATTCAATTCCCGGTAGTCGATGCACATCCGGAACGACCCGTCCTTCTTTTTGACGAAAAGAACTGGTGCGCCCCAAGGAGAGGTGCTCGGGCGAATAAAGCCTTTCTCAAGCAATTCCTGGAGTTGAGTTGAGAGTTCGCGCATTTCGAACGGCGCGAGTCGATAAGGAGCTCTGGCGACAGGATTGGCTCCAGGAATGAGATCTATGCGAAAATCAATATCACGCTTCGGAGGTAGTCCGGGAAGATCCTCTGGAAAAACTTGAGGAAATTCTCGAACCACTGGAACGTCTTTCACCTTCTTTATTTCTTTCTTTTCCTTCTCCGCTGCTACGACATGAGCCAAGAAAGCCCTGTATTCCTTACGGAGATACTTGCTGGCTTGTAGACATGACATAAGCTTGAGACCCTTCGAAGTAGTATCACCATAGACGCACAATGAATCACCGTTGGCGAGCGAAAAACGAATCATTTTATCGAAGCACACAACTTCGGCATGGTTTTCGCGAAGAAAGTCCATGCCTACTATGACATCAAAGCTTCCTAATTGCATCGGAATAAGATCGATCGAGAAGATGTGATTGTTGAGCTCGAGTGTGCAATCACGAATAACAGAATTTACGGCGACGGTTCTTCCGGTAGCGACTTCAACATCGAATGCAGAGGAGAGTCGGGAACGTTTACGACTAAGGAGTTTCTCGAATTCGAGTGACACAAAGCAATTATCGGCTCCGGTATCAAACAAACATGAAGCATAAATACCATTCACAAGGAACGTACCATTGACCACGTTGTTGTCGGCCTGGGCTTGACGCACATTGAGATTGAAGGTTCTAGCTCGTGCGACCTGTTGTTGCTGCTGCTGCTGTTGTTGCTGCTGTGGCTGCTGCTGGGGTTCTTGTTTCACTACCCTGTTTGGGCACATGTTGGCGAAATGGTTCGGATCGCCACATGTGAAGCATGCTCTGGCTTTGACCGCGGGTGCCGGAGGAGCTTGTTGACCCTGTGGGGCAGCGAGTAGAGCTTGATTGGCAGGAGCTTGACGAATACGGCAGTTGGTAGTAAAGTGGCCGTAGACGTTGCAATGGGCACAGAAGCGGCATTGAATAGCAGTCGGGTGATGATAGGTGCAAGTAGGGCAGAGCGGATGTGGTCCAGTATATGCACGCTTTGCAGGCGGTGCATTGGCCACAGGCGCTGCTACTTGACGCTGTTGGGCAGGTACGGCTTGGATTGGTGAAGCAGTAATCGCACAGTTCTTGTTCTTTCTCTTGTTCTTGCGCTTGTTGCTTGACGACGTGGGTTCAACAGTTGGTGCAGCAGTGGTAGCTTGATGCAGATGCTTGGAGGTCTTATCCCACACCCCAGCCTTGACCCTTTTGTCATTGATCTCAGCGGCCAGTAGATAGGTTTCTTCGATTGTGGTAGTCTTAGCCGCTTGCACGAAATCAGCGACGCAGTCGGGCAGCGCTCGGATGTACTTCTTGATGGTCATCTCAGGGGTCTTGACTTGGTCAGGACAGATGATGCTGAGCTGTTTGAAGCGAGCAGTAAGACCAGCATTGTCTCCATCCTTTTGATGTATGTGCCAGAATTCGTCTTCAAGCTTTTGACGCTCGTGAGGAGGGCAGAATTCCTCCAGCATGACCTCTTTGAGCTCTTCCCGTGACAAACCGTAAGCTGCATCATTCCCTCTCTTGTTCCTCTCGGCCGTCCACCAGTCCAAAGCATGGGACTGAAAGACGCCGGTAGCGTTCAGGGTACGAAGGTCATCAGGGCAACCACTTTGTCGCAGAGTAACCTCGATAGAGTCAAACCAGTGGAATAGAGCAGTAGGACCTCCTTCGCCTGTGAATTCTTTCGGCCCACATGATTTGAACTGTTTGAAGCTGAAAGGTCTCGCGGCAGCTTTTGGACCTTCAGTCCTCGATTCCTCAGATGATTTGCTGGCGTTCTCATAGGCATCGCTTACAGCTTTTGCAACGCTTTTTGCAATAATGGAGGTGAGACGTCTGTCCCTCTTTTCCTGACGAGAGAGCGTATGACGAGATCCAGACGACATTGTCTGCAATAGTCATCGCCACGGAACTCAACACATGTATTCGAATCTCACCTCACACGTTTACTACTACTAAAGCTCAGTAACACGTATCATTTAAACGCATATAGTCACAAATTCACAGAATTGCACAAAATCACATAAACATATAAAGCACATAATCACAACCTTTCCTAATCACGTAATCACACAGCAAGGAAACACATATACTTAGCCACTAAAAGTACCTACGAGCATACGAGGCATTCTAACTGCTCCTAGTGTCGATTTGCTAGCGATGGGTTGTGTGGGTTTTGTGTTTTAGCAGAAACAATCGTGTTAGGTTGAAACCATTAGTATCTCAAAATGTTAACAAATA
>JARYGA010060927.1:102783-161606 GCA_030545235.1 Helianthus tuberosus
CGTAGCAACACATTGCACTAAAACTATACGAAAGTTAAAAAAAAAAAGAAGATAACATTCTGGGTGTGGGTGTGACCAGCTCATCTCTACTCTAGCCCATCCTTAAAAAACAAGCACGGGCCCATTTATAGATAGAAGTTGAACACAAAGTCTGATAGAATCAAAAAAACCTTTTTACATATGTGCTATGAAAGCATAACTAACTACTCAAGATAGAAGCAATAATAATATTTTACATAATAATAATAATCAGTTACAATTAAAAGCTTCTTAATCAAGTAGAGTGAGTACCTAGAGCATAAGCATTGAAAAATATTGTTCAAACTCTTTATCAATGGTGAGCTTCTCAGTTCCTTGTTCAGCAGCAGCAGCATCTGCGTGAGAAGGAAACATAAATTGAGGATAATTGGTTATTTTATTTAAAAGTAAATTAGTAGCCCTGCCTGCCAGCCTGCTGACCTTGGTTGACATTCCATCTTCCTGATGAAAGCACGGAATTATTTGAAATGACTGCATTGGAGCAAAACAGATCTTCCATTGAGCTACTAAATTCAGAAGTATCCTCCTCCTCCTTGTAGAAAGTGATGTCATCACATGTCTCTGTCTCCTCCTTCGTTGTGCCTCTCCAATTAACGGATGAGGATGTTGAAAGGGGGGCGTCATCGGAAAAGCTGTTGCTATCTTTGGCAGAAGAAGAAGAAGAAGAAGAGATATCCAAACATAAACAGGTGTGTTTTGCCACAGGAAGCTCCTCCAAAATTTCATCTTGGAATTTCCTCTTGTTCCGGCATGCATCAAAATTATTATTATAGGTTTCCATCATCATCAGATCACTAGTAGTATTCCTCCTAGGAAGAAATGCCTAATTTGATTAAAAACAAATTATAGAATAAAAAGCATCTAGATCCGATTATTGACCTAGATCTGCCAGTGGATCTGAAAATTGGAAATAATTGCTTGCATATACAGAGAAGAGAAGAGAAGAGATGAAAACCTGTTAATTGCACACGCATCTTCATCCATGGAGCAAAGAGAAGAAGAAGAGATGATGGACCGACTCGACTCCCGATTCCTCCCTCTTTAAATTTTGCTATCCATCGCCAGCCAACAACTTGCCCATACTGTTTCCGACTGACTCACCCTCCCCCCTTTTCATATTATTTTCACTCTTCCCTACTAGTACTGGTTTAATATTATTATATAACACAGCATTTTCATTTTCATTTTCATTTTCATTTTCATAATAAATAAATGAATTACCCACTACTGAATGCAATGCAATAAACACAAAATTCCCTCGTCTTTCTTTCTTTCAGATATTTATGTATTCAAACTTACAACCATTCTGGAAACCAACTATTTACTTCTACTATCACCTCCTTAATTAATCTAACCAGGTATGCTTGCAAGTGATGTATATGTGCCTACAATAGCACACACCAGCCCCATCAATATCATCACTGAGCACATTGTAATCTGCAACATCATCAGTCAGTCACACATGTTAGCTTCTTCTATTACCACACATTTTAGCTATCTATATAAAAGTTGGATCTGCACCTCAACTGTCGTGGTATGCCCATGAAGTAAGCGCAAGTAGCAAGCACAAGGAAAGATTATAGACTGATTCAACAACAACATAACATGCATTATTATATCTTTGCTTCATAATTATACTACAAGTCTTTAATTCATTCATTGGGAATTACCACAAGCATCTCTAGTACGGATCCAGTCAACGCCATCACAACTCCTGTACATGATTCATTAGCAAATATCATATCCTAAGGCATCATTTGGATGGAATATGCATGGATGCTTACCAAAATATGGAACTGTTAGAGCTACAAGTAATATTAAAATCATTAAGGCCGTCCTTATCATCATTGAGACAGCATATGAATTTTGTTGAGCTGGAGGCAACAACTCTTCGATACCATATGCAATAGGTGTAAGTGTCAAGGCAAACTTTGTAATAGGAGCCACAACCTGTTGAATTATGATGGAAATAAACATCAAAAAAAAAAAAAAAAAAAAAAAAGAGAAGATGATTATCATACATACCACAGTCCACGCTGCAACTTTGGAAGAAACATAATGTGTGGGCATATTTAAAGTGAATTGAGATTTCACAGAGTCCCCAAACATCAAGTAGCCGTATATTCCTACAGCAGTATACATAACAAAAGATACGCAAAAGCTGCATTTGTTGACAAACAAGTATATTAGATCATTACAATAAAAACAACAACCAATGACAAACCAAACTTTACCTAGCCTATGTGTGTTTAAAGTCTCTCACAATAAAAACAACAACTAAAGGCACTTCATCCAATTCAAGAGAGAGATATCTGAGGTTAAAGTAACTGAATTTTAACTATGAAGCTGATATTATTATTAACTCTTTAAAACCTGTTCTAAAAACATTATGATAATTGCAAATCGTCGAAACCAAATATTTAAGTATAGAAGCATGTTTATATTTGATTTGTAGCAAGTCTCGTATGAATTATGAATCCGGAAAGTAACTAAATGAGCTATAAGTTGAACGTATCATTTGGTGAATGAAGTATCTGAGAGTAGTCTGTGTCATCAAATATGTTGGTTAAATGGTATCATGGCATCCCCCCTCCCTCTTGGGTCTTAATATCTTGGAGGTTGTGTGTTCAAATGGTGATGATAATAATAGTGACCTGATAAGAAGCGCAGATGGATATCTGGAAGGTTCTTTCATTGAAGTGTAGATGTTGGGGAAAACAGAATGACTGCCATAGCAAAAACCAATTAGACCAACTGCTACAGGCAGGTTCCCCAAGTTTAATGCAGTTCGACTCGGGTGATATTCCATCCCATCAACCACCCCTAGCCATAGCAAGCACACCACCACGGCAGCCAATGTTACAACTCCTCCAGCTGCTCACAAAAGTCCCTTTATTTTAGATATTATAACCAATTACATCTACCTAGAAACATCAACATTCATTCCACTCTAAATATACAGACATGGTATCTTAATGTGAAACCTTTAGATACTTTTTCTTTTACCTCACACAGTCTTCTGCAGTGGAGAGTTACCTTTGAAACCACATATCGATCTAACTACATACACATATATCTGTATATAAAGGCTATATATATATATATATATAATAACCTGAAATATATGAGAGTAAACTGAGATTTCGCAGCCAGACTGTAGGAAGGATGACAAGGGTAGATATAATGGCACAGAAGAGATAAGAATCAAGATGTATAATCCCCCCAATGTCCAGGTGGGCATGTGGGAACAGTGCTGAAAGGTTATCATTCATCATTATCAAGTACTCCACACAAGAAGACTGCATGCAGTGTACAACAGATATTACACAACTTGAAACTCAAGTAGACGCAGCAGCAATCATGAATATTCACTTACAAACAAGTCCAAGTACAAAACCATCTGCATTCAACCGAAGAGAAAATGACAAGTTATGACTTAGGAATGGAGCGCGAAAGTAGAAAACCAAGGTATGTATACTCACAGCTATACATACACGGCCAAAATAACCAAAAGCAGCTTGTCCGATATCAGGGTAGGTCTGGAGACCATGACATTTTTCTAAGCATATTTTTAACAGTATTCCAGTGTAGCAACAAATAACACCAAACACCATGAGAAGCACAAGGCTCAACCAGCCTCCCTCTTTAAACGCATAAGGCATTGATAGAATTCCTATGCCGCAGAGCACATTTATGGCTGCATATATACATGACGATAAGCAACAAGAACATAGTGGCTATTTTAATTTAATTATGAGAAAAAGAATACCATTAAGGACTGCTTGAGAAAAGGAGCACTGCTCGACAGGAGGCGGGAGGCCGGAGATTGTTATGTTTGATGTTTGAGATAATTTCATGGGGGAGGTTGAGACGGGAACATGTTCTTTCCCCAAGCTTTTAGCCTTAAGGAGGGGCTTGCGCAAACCATCACCTTCATGTGTTTGTGTAGGAGTAAGAGGACCAAATGATGTCTTGATTGGTAGATTCAGTTCTGATGTTCCCCTAAAAGAATTCACAGAATGAAGTGGCATTGTGTACATGTCCATAGACTGCCTGCATATTCAATTAATATATTTTATTAGATAATATGTGCATGTATAAAACAGAAAGAAAGAAAGAAACGGAGGAGACCTGTAAGTTTGAGGCCAGTTGTGAAAGTGGTTAACAGAGGGTGGTAATTCTGATTCACAGTCGGATCCAGTTTCCTCGTCGTTGTCGTCATCATCACAATCTCTTTCGGCTTCGTTGTCTTCATCATCTGTTTCAACCTCCATGCGCCTGTCAGGCACAAATTCTTCGTCGATTTTCATCCCCGTCATTGCTCAATTACTTTTGATCGATTCATGCATGTGAAACTCAAATTATATTGTTAGGTTAATATCCGAAATATATGTTTTGATGCATAATTCTGAGCCTTACATTTGCAATATATCAAAACTTAGCATGTGGCTTTACGTTTGCTCAACTTACGTTTGTCAAACAAAATATTAAACACTGAAGTCCATATATTATTTTACAACACTACTAATGGTATCCGTGTTAGGCTTTGATTCCCACATACCCACCCTTTAGAAATTACTCTTTATTATTCGGTTAATTGGTTTTGCACCACTCATATCATGCCACATGGATGACTCATTTTAGCAATATCACACTATTCACAACTAAATGGATTTTGATTCGCACGTACCCACCCTTTAAAAATTACTCTTTATTATTTGGTTAATTGGTTTTGCACCACTCATATCATGCCACATGGATGACTCATTTTAGCAATGTCACACTATTCACAACTAAATGGATTTTGATTCCAACGTACCCACCCTTTAGAAATTACTCTTTATTAGGGGACTGGGGGTGGTCCGTGATGGAGCCCCCAGCACGCGTGATGGAGATTAGCACGCCGCCGCCACCTATATGTATAACGCGTTGAACTTTTAACGCGTTGATAATGTCACGCGTTGAACTTTGTGAAATTTGAACGTTGTTGATGTTTTTTGACGGTTATTCAACGGTAAACCATATTAAAAATAAACCCTTTAAACCTTTTATATATACTTCTCCATTTTAAACCATTTCACCCATACCAAAACACAAATACATTTCACACAATCTACATTTTTCGCAAACGGAGTTTCATACGGTTTCGACGTTTCCGATGGATAGCGATAGCGATACCGAGTCGTCTTCCGACAATGAGACGCTAAAATATTTAGTGTCGGTGTATAACGAACCTGATACTAGTTCGTCCCGCCCAAAGAAGAAGATGGTAGATCGTGATCGTATACGTGCCAACGAAGTGTTAATGAACAATTATTTTGTGGAGAATCCGCTCTACAATGCCGAAACATTTAGAGATCGGTTTCGTTTACCAAAAGAATTATTTTTAAAGATTGTTGGAGACATCGAAGCAAGCAAGGAATGGTTTAAAAAAAATTAAAAAAAATTGTGAGTGATGGAATTCTATCACTAGTGATGACCACTGCCACTAAAAAATGATTGTGAGTGATAGAATAGTGGCTGGTGACATGGCGAGACTTGATTAGATGCTTGTGAGTAATAGAATTCCATCACTTGTGACCACCCCCACTCCCCTTATTTGGTTAATTGGTTTTTCACCACTCATTTCATGCTACATGGATGACTCATTTTAGCAATGTCACACTATTCACAACTAAATGGATTTTGATTCCCACATACCCACCCTTTAGAAATTACTCTTTATTATTTGGTTAATTGGTTTTCCACCACTCATTTCATGCCACATGGATGACTCATTTTAGCAATGTCACACTATTCACAAATAAATGGATTTTGTTATATAATATAAATATAAATAAAGTTCTTTTGAATTGGCCAATATACTCTTACAATTGAACAAATGATGTAAATAAAATTATATATGAGACCAAGTTGGACGGGATGACAATTCAATCCGGACCTAATGGTAAAAGTTGAAACCTGACACATTTGGGATGGGTATAGGGTGAGGTATTCGGGTATGGAAACGGGTATGAGTTTATTTTTTGTTTTTTTTTTCGCTAGTTCGAGACGAGCATGATATTTAGTGATATACTCATTTACCTGACCCGATAAGGTATACACTTTTACCCTATTATAATTTTTTAAATATGTATATGTTATAATCTTTTTTTTTTCTTTTTGTTATGGCATCTTTGTATATTATGCACACTAGATTACTAAATCTATGTTGTGTTTTGTTGAAATCAAAGAATGTTTGTAACCCTACCATTCACACTAGATTACATCATTTTTTCTTTATATATATATATATATATATATATATATATAATATGTGTGTTGATATCTTGATACTTATTTGTGTATAAGTTTAATCAAGTACTCAATAGGTGCCTGGCGGATTTTGGGTCGGTATACCCAACATGTATTAATATAATAAACTAATGGGTTTAATCGAAACATGCAGGTACAGAGTTGAAAGCCTACATGCTAAGTTTAAAAGATACCTTAAGGGGCCAAACAACTCGCTCCATAGACTTGTGTGGCTTGTTGACAAAGTTGTAGAGTCACAACACATACAAATAAACCTTAGTTTGCCGGATAGCCGGTCCATGCAAATGAGGGACCACAAAATACCATATTTTGATAACTTACGCAGTAATGTTTTCTAAAAAGCGTTAGAGTTGTTGCTTTTCGAGAAGAAAAAGCTACATGCGTTGCAGGCAGTAGAGGAGACTTGTGGCCAACAGCTTTTTACGGGTTGTGGGTTGCCATGTGTTTGTCAGATGGAGTGGTGGGAAACAGGGATGGCAAAATACCTGAGCCCGAAGGGTTTACCCGAAACCTGAAACATTTGGGACACGTATACCCAATACCCACGGGTATTGTGCCGGGTATGGGTATGGAAAAAAAATATTTCACGGGTATGGAACGGGTATGGGATTAGATGATAGCCGACCCGATTATCCGAAAATATATACCAGTTTACCCGAAGTATATATCCGAAAACTTTTAAGTGTTCATATTTGTTAGTAATGTTTCATTCTTATAGCTTTATTATGTGAAAAATAAAGCTACGCCTCACGCCTTTTTTACTCTCTGATCGAGGTTCTCGGCATTGAAAAACCTTCGTAAACTAAATCACACGTGTATATGTTGACATTTAAGAGATATACAGTCAAGAAAATCAAGAGCAATGGTGATATATATGCGGATTAGACACAAAAAAATAAACACTCAAAAAATGGCTTCAATTTAAGGAATGTGTTTAGTGACGGCATCAGATTCCTAATTGATGGAGAAAGGTCTGGTGGCAAGAAAAGGTGCTTCCAGGAGGTTGTCAAGTGTTTTCGCTCGACGATTCCATTCTTGGGTGGTTGGTTTGGCCCTTGTTCCTGTAACTCGAATACTAGCCCGGTATATCCCATTTTAGTTTTACACCATTGTGAACCTTACATATTTTTTACTCTCTGATCGAGGTTCTCGGCGTTGAAAAATCTTCGTAAACTAAATCACACGTGTATATGTTGACATTTAAGAGATATATAGTCAAGAAAATCAAGAGCAATGGTGATATATATATATATATATATATATATAGCGGATTAGACATCAAAAAATAAACACTCAAAAAAGGCTTCCATTTAAGGAATGTGTTTAGTGACGGCATCAGATTCCTAATTGATGGAGAAATGTCTGGTGTCAAGAAAAGCTGCTTCCAGGAGATTGTCAAGTGTTTTCGCTCGACGATTCCATTCTTGGGTGGTTGGTTTGGCACTTGTTCCTGTAACTCGAATCCTAGCCCGGTATATCCCATTTTAGTTTTACACCATTGTGAATCTTACGCCATTTTTACTCTCTGATAGAGGTCCTCGGCATTGAAAAATCTTCGTAAACTAAATCACACGTGTATATGTTGACATTTAAGAGATATATAGTCAAGAAAATCAAGAGTTATGGTGATATATATATGCGGATTAGACACCAAAAAATAAACACACAAAAAATGGCTACAATTTAAGGAATGTGTTTAGTGACGGCATCAGATTCCTAATTGATGGAGAAAGGTCTGATAGCAAGAAAAGCTTCTTCTAGGAGGTTGTCAAGTGTTTTCGCTCGACGATTCCATTCTTGGGTGGTTGGTTTGGCCCTTGTTCCTTTAACTCGAATCCTAGCCCGGTATATCACGTTTTAGTTTTAAACCATTGTGTCGCATTGAAAAATCACCGTAAACTAAATCACACGTGTATATGTTGACATTTAAGAGATATAGAGTCAAGAAAATCAAGAGAGCAGTGGTGATATATATGCGGATTAGACAACAAAAAATAAACACTCAAAAAATGGCTAACATTTAAGGAATGTGTTTAGTGACGGCATCAGATTCCAAATTGATGGAGAAAGGTCTGGTGGCAAGAAAAGCTGCTTCCAGGAGGTTTTCAAGTGTTTTCGCTCGACGATTCCATTCTTGGGCGGTTGGTTTGGCCCTTGTTCCTGTAACTCGAATCCTAGCCCGGTATATCCGATTTTAGTTTTACACCATTGTGAACATTACGTCTTTTTTACTCTCTGATCGAGGTTCTCGGCATTGAAAAATCTTCGTAAACTAAATCACACGTGTATATGTTGACATTTAAGAGATATACAGTCAAGAAAATCAAGAACAATGGTGATATATATGCGGATTAGACACCAAAAAATAAACGCTCAAAAAATGGCTACAATTTAAGGAATGTGTTTAGTGATGGCATCAGATTCCTAATTGATGGAGAAAGGTCTGGTGGCAAGAAAAGCTGCTTCCAGGAGGTTGTCAAGTGTTTTCGCTCGACGATTCCATTCTTGGGTGGTTGGTTTGGCCCTTGTTCCTGTAACTTGAATCCTAGCCCGGTATATCCCATTTTAGTTTTACACTATTGTGAACCTTACGCCTTTTTTACTCTCTGATCGATGTTCTCGGCATTGAAAAATCCTCGTAAACTAAATCACACGTGTATATGTTGACATTTTAGAGATACACAGTCAAGAAAATCAAGAGCAATGGTGATATATATCCGGATTAGACACCAAAAAATAAACACTCTAAAAATGGCTACAATTTAAGGAATGTGTTTAGTGACGACATCAGATTCCTAATTGATGGAAAAAGGTCTGGTGGCAAGAAAAGCTGCTTCCAGGAGGTTGTCAAGTGTTTTCGTTCGACGATTCCATTCTTGGGAGGTTGATTTGGCCCTTGTTCCTGTAACTCGAATCCTAGCCCGGTATATTCCATTTTAGTTTTACACCATTGTGAACCTTACGCCATTTTTATACTTTGATCGAGGTTCTCGGCATTGAAAAATCTTCGTAAACTAAATCACACGTGTATATGTTGACATTTAAGAGATATACAGTCAAGAAATTAAGAGCAATGGGGATATATATGCAGATTAGACACCAAAAAATAAACACTCAAAAAATGGCTACAATTTAAGGAATGTGTTTAGTGACGGCATCAGATTCCTAATTGATGGAGAAAGGTCTAGTGGTAAGAAAAGCTGCTTCTAGGAGGTTGTCAAGTGCTTTCGCTCGACGATTCCATTCTTGGGTGGTTGGTTTGGCCCTTGTTCCTGTAACTCGAATCCTACCCCGGTATATTCTGTTTTAGTTTTACACCATTGTGAACCTTACGGAATTTTCACTCTCTGATCGAGGTTCTCGGTATTGAAGAATCTTCGTAAACTAAATCACACGTGTATATGTTGAGATTTATGAGATATACAGTCAAGAAAATCAAGAGCAATAGTGATATATATGCGGATTAGACAACAAAAAATAAACACTCAAAAAATGGCTACAATTTAAGGAATGTGTTTAGTAACGGTATCAGATTCCTAATTGATGGAGAATGGTCTGGTGGCAAGAAAAACTGCTTCCAGGAGGTTGTCAAGTGTTTTCGTTCGACGATTCCATTCTTGGGTGGTCGGTTTGGCCCTTGTTCTTGTAACTCGAATCCTAGCCTGGTATATCCCATTTTAGTTTTACACCATTGTGAACCTTACGCCTTTTTTACTCTCTGATCGAGGTTCTCGGCATTGAACAATCCTCGTAAACTAAATCACACGTGTATATGTTTACATTTAAAAGATATACAGTTAAGACAATCAAGAGTAATGATAATATATATGCGGATTAGACACCAAAAAATAAACACTAAAAAAATGGCTACAATTTAAGTAATGTGTTTAGTGACGACATCAGAATCCTAATTAATGGAGAAAGGTCTGGTGGCAAGAAAAGCTGCTTCCAGGAGATTGTCAAGTGTTTTCGCTCGATGATTCCATTCTTGGGTGGTTGGCTTGGCCCTTGTTCCTGTAACTCGAATCCTAGCCTGGTATATCACATTTTAGTTTTACACCATTGTGAACCTTACGCCTTTTTTACTCTCAGATCGATGTTCTCGGCATTGAAAATTCCTCGTAAACTAAATCACACGTGTATAGGTTGACATTTAAGAGATATACATTCAAGAAAATCAAGAGCAATGGTGATATATATGCGGATTAGACACCAAAAAATAAACCCTCAAAAAAGGGGCTACAATTTAAGGAATGTGTTTAGTGACGACATCAGATTCTTAATTGATGAAGAAAGGTCTGGTGGCAAGAAACGCGGCTTCCAGGTGGTTGTCAAATGTTTTCGCTCGACGATTCCATTCTTGGGTGGTTCGTTTGGCCGTTTTTCCTATAACTCGAATCCTAGCTCGGTATATCGCATTTTAGTTTTACCCCATTGTGAACCTTACGCCTTTTTTACTCTCTGATCGAGGTTCTCGGCATTGAAAAATCCTCGGAAACTAAATCACACATGTATATGTTGACATTTAAGAGATATACAGTCAAGAAAATCAAGAGCAATGGTAGTATATATGCGGATTAGACACCAAAAAATAAACACTAAAAAAATGGCTACAATTTAAGTAATGTGTTTAGTGACGACATCAGAATCTTAATTAATGGAGAAAGGTTTGGTGGCAAGAAAAGCTGCTTCCAGGAGGTTGTCAAGTGTTTTCGCTCGACGATTCCATTCTTGAGTTTTTGGTTTGGCCCTTGTTTCTGTAACTCGAATCCTAGCCCGGTATATATCATTTTAGTTTTAAACCATTGTGAACCTTACGCCTTTTTTACTCTCTGATCGAGGTTTTCGGCATTGAAAAATCGTCGTAAACTAAATCACACGTGTATATGTTGACATTTAAGAGATATACCGTCAAGAAAATCTAGAGCAATGGTGATATATATGTGGATTAGACACCAAAAAATAAACACTCAAAAAATGGCTACAATTTAAATAATGTGTTTAGTGATGGCTTCAGACTCCTAATTGATGGAGAAAGGTCTGGTGGCAAGAAAAACTGCTTCCAGGAGATTGTCAAGTGTTTTCGCTCGAGTATTCCATTCTTGGGTGGTTGGTTTTGCCCTTGTTCCTGTAACACGAATCCTAGCCCGGTATATCTCATTTTAGTTTTACACCATTGTGAACCTTATGCCATTTTTACTCTCTGATCGAGGTTCTCGGCATTGGAAAATCCTCGTAAACTAAATCACACGTGTATATGTTGACATTTAAGAGATATACAGTCAAGAAAATCAAGAGCAATGGTAATGTATATGCGGATTAGACACCAAAAAATAAACACTCAAAAAATGTTTACAATTTAAGTAATGTGTTTTGTGACGACATCAGAATCCAAATTAATGGAGAAATGTCTGGTGGCAAGAAAAGCTGCTTCCAGGAGGTTGTCAAGTGTTTTCGCTCCACGATTCCATTCTTGGGTGGTTGGTCTGGCCTTTATTCTTGTAACTCGAATCCTAGCCCGGTATATCTCATTTTAGTTTTACATCATTGTGAACCTTAAGCTAATTTTACTCTCTGATCGAGGTTCTCGGCATTGAAAAATCCTCGTAAACTAAATCACACGTGTATATGTTGACATTTAAGAGATATACAGTCAACAAAATCAAGAGAAATGGTGATATATATGCGGATTAGACACCAAAAAATAAACACTCAAAAAATGGCTACAATTTAAGGAATGTGTTTAGTGACGGCATCAGATTCCTAATTGATGGAGAAAGGTCTGGTGGCAAGAAAAGCTGCTTCCAGGAGGTTGTCAAGTGTTTTCACTCGACGATTCCATTCTTGGGTGGTTGGTTTGGTCCTTGTTCCTGTAACTCGAATGCTAGCCCGGTATATCCCATTATAGTTTTACACCATTGTGAACCTTATGCCTTTTTTACTCTCTGATCTAGGTCCTCGCATTGAAAATCTTCGCAAACTAAATCACTCGTGTATATGTTGACATTTAAGAGATATACCGTCAAGAAAATCAAGAGCAATGGTGATATATATGCGGATTAGACACCAAAAAATAAACACTAAAAATGGCTACAATTTAGGGAATGCGTTTAGTGACGGCATCAGATTCCTAATTGATGGAGAAAGGTCTGGTGGCAAGAAAAGCTGCTTCCAGGAGATCGTCAAGTGTTTTCGCTCGACGATTCCATTCTTGGGTGGTTGGTTTGGCACTTGTTCCTGTAACTCGAATCCTAGCCCGGTATATCCCATTTTAGTTTTACACCATTGTGAATCTTACGCCATTTTTACTCTCTGATAGAGGTCATCGGCATTGAAAAATCTTCGTAAACTAAATCACACGTGTATATGTTAACATTTAAGAGATATATAGTCAAGAAAATCAAGAGTTATGGTGATATATATATGCGGATTAGACACCAAAAAATAAACACACAAAAAATGGCTACAATTTAAGGAATGTGTTTAGTGACGGCATCAGATTCCTAATTGATGGAGAAAGGTTTGCTGGCAAGAAAAGCTACTTCCAGGAGGTTGTCAAGTGTTTTCGCTCGACGATTCCATTCTTGGGTGGTTGGTTTGCCCTTGTTCCTGTAACTCGAATACAACCTAGGTATATCTCATTTTAGTTTTACACCATTGTGAACCTTACGCCATTTTTACTCTCTGATCGTGGTTCTCGGCATTGAAAAATGATGTAGCGTGTGAAACGGAAAAATGAAGATTACACGTTGATTCTACGAATACCCGTGCAGTTCTTCCCCAACCCCCAAATTGTAACCCCAAAGGCCACGGAATTTGAAGTGAAAAAAACAGTTTTCTCAAAATTCAATTCTGAACTTCCCATTAGCCTTAGCAACATATAAATAGAGACTGAAATCCAAAACGGGCCTAAAAAAGATAACGGGCCAAACACACGGCCTAAAACAAAAAGCCCAAAATAGTTCAAAAAACATAAAAATGCAAATAAGTAATAGAAATAAGCGTTTTTTGAACCGGACGATGACCCAAACCGCCATAGGCGTTTGCAGCAAGATGGAGCTCGTTCTCACGTTCGAATCGCCTGGTCGCACGTCAAAAACGGACCCCCGTAGCCCAAGTTAGAGCCATTTTAGTGAAGCCCCTTTTGTTACGCGGTCTTGGGCCTCCAAATACAAAATAGCCCGTTCCTCGACACTTGGGCCCACATCAAAAAATCTTAAGTAAACTAAATCACACATGTATATGTTGACATTTAAGATATATACAGTCCAGAAAATCAAGAGC
The DNA here is from genome assembly GCA_030545235.1 of Helianthus tuberosus. Classification (NCBI taxonomy): domain Eukaryota; kingdom Viridiplantae; phylum Streptophyta; class Magnoliopsida; order Asterales; family Asteraceae; genus Helianthus; species Helianthus tuberosus. The sequence continues at coordinate 116,422 of JARYGA010060927.1, forward strand.
AATGTTGATATAAATGCGGATTAGACACCAAAAAATAAACGCTCAAAAAAATGGCTACAATTTAAGGAATGTGTTTAGTGACGGCATCAGACTCGTAATTAATGCAGAAAGGTCTGGTGGCCAGAAAAGCTGCTTCCAAGAGGTTGTCAAGTGTTTTCGCTAGACGATTCCATTCTTGGGTGGTTGGTTTGGCCCTTGTTCCTGTAACTCGAATCCTAGCCCGGTATAAACCATTTTAGTTTTAGACCATTGTGTACCCCACACATTTTTTACTCTCTGATCGAGTTTCTCGGCATTGAAAAATCTTCGTAAACTATTTCACACGGGTATATGTTGAAATTTAAGAGATATACAGTCAAGAAAATCAAGAGCAATGGTGATATATATGCGGATTAGACACCAAAAAATAAACACTCAAAAAATGGCTACAATTAAAGGAATGTGTTTAGTGACGACATCAGATTTCTAATTGATAGAGAAAGGCCTGGTGGCAATAAAAGCTTCTTCCAGGTGGTTGTCATGTGTTTTCGCTCTACTATTCCATTCTTGGGTGGTTGGTTTGGCCCTTGTTCCTGTAACTCGAATCCTAGCCCGGTATATCCCATTTTAGTTTTACACCATCGTGAACCTTAAGCCGTTTTTACTCTCTGATCGAAGTTCTCGGCATTGAAAAATCTTCGTAAACTAAATCACACCTGCATCTGTTGACATTTAAGAGATATACATTCAAGAAAATCAAGAGCAATGGTGATATATATACGGATTAGACACCAAAAAATAAACACTGAAAAAATGGCGACAATTTAAGGAATGTGTTTAGTGACGACATCAGATTCTTAATTGATGAAGAAAGGTCTGGTGGCAAGAAACGCGGCTTCCAGGAGGTTGTCAAGTGTTTTCGCCTGACGATTCCATTCTTGGGTGGTTCGTTTGGCCGTTTTTCCTGTAACTCGAATCCTAGCCCGGTATATCCCATTTTAGTTTTACACCATTGTGAACCTTACGCCTTTTTTTCTCTCTGATCGAGGTTCTCGGCATTGAAAAATCCTCGGAAACTAAATCACATGTGTATATGTTGACATTTAAGAGATATACAGTCAAGAAAATCAAGAGCACTGGTAATATATATGCGGATTAGACAACAAAAAATAAACACTCAAACAATGGCGACAATTTAAGGAATGTGTTTAGTGACGATAGCAGATTCTTAATTGATGAAGAAAGGTCTGGTGGCAAGAATCGCGGCTTCCAGGAGGTTGTCAAGTGTTTTCGCCTGATGATTCCATACTTGGGTGGTTCGTTTGGCCGTTTTTCCTGTAACTCGAATCCTAGCCCGGTATATCCCATTTTAGTTTTACACCATTGTGAACCTTACGCCTTTTTTTCTCGCTGATCGACGTTCTCGGCATTGAAAAATCCTCGGAAACTAAATCACATGTGTATATGTTGACATTTAAGAGATATACAGTCAAGAAAATCAAGAGCAATGGTAATATATATGCGGATTAGACACCAAAAAATAAACACTCAAAAAATGGCTACAATTTAAAGAATGTGTTTAGTGACGACATCAGAATCCTAATTAATGGAGAAGGGTCTGGTGGCAAGAAAAGTTGCTTCCAGGAGGTTGTCAAGTGTTTTCGCTCGACGATTCCATTCTTGAGTTTTTGGTTTGCCCCTTGTTCCTGTAACTCGAATCCTAGCCCGGTATATACCATTTTAGTTTTACACCATTGTGAACCTTACGCCTTTTTTACTCTCTGATCAAGGTTGTCGGTAATGAAAAATCCTCGTAAACTAAATCACACGTATATATGTTGACATTTAAGAGATATACCGTCAAGAAAATCAAGAGCAATGGTGATATATATATGCGGATTAGACACCAAAAAATAAACACTCAAAAAATGGCTACAATTTAAGGAATGTGTTTAGTGATGGCTTCAGACTCCTAATTGATACAGAAAGGGCTGGTGGCAAGAAAAACTGCTTCCAGGAGGTTGTTAAGTGTTTTCGCTCGAGTATTCCTTTCTTGGGTGGTTGGTTTGGCCCTTGTTCCTGTAACTGAATACTAGCCCGGTATATACCATTTTAGTTTTACACCATTGTGAACCTTACGCCTTTTTTCCTCTCTGATCAAGGATGTCGGCAATGAAAAATCCTTGTAAACTAAATCACACGTATATATGTTGACATTTAAGAGATATACAGTCAAGAAAATCAAGAGCAAAGGTAATATATATGCGGATTAGACACCAAAAAATGAACACTCAAAAAATGGCTACAATTTAAGAAATGTGTTTAGTGACAGCATCAGATTCCTAATTGATGGAGAAAGGTCTGGTGGCAAGAAAAGCTGCTTCCAGGAGGTTGTCAAGTATTTTCGCTCGACGATTCCATTCTTGGGTGGTTGGTTTGGCCCTTGTTCCTGTAACTCGAATCCTAGCCAGGTATATCCCATTTTAGTTTTACACCAATGGTGAACCTTACGCCATTTTTACTCTCTGATCGTGGTTCTCGGCATTGAAAAATCTTAAGTAAACTAAATCACACGTGTATATGTTGACATTTAAGATTTATACAGTCCAGAAAATCAAGAGCAATGTTGATATAAATGCGGATTAGAGACCAAAAAATAAACACTCAAAAAATGGCTACAATTTAAGGAATGTGTTTAGTGACGGCATCAGATTTGTAATTAATGCAGAAAGGTCTGGTGGCCAGAACAGCTGCTTCCAAGAGGTTGTCAAGTGTTTTCACTCGATGATTCCATTCTTGGGTGGTTGGTTTGGCCCTTGTTCCTATAATTCGAATCCTAGCCCGGAATATCCCATTTTAGTTTTACACCATTTTGAACCTTACGCCTTTTTTACTCTCTGATCGAGGTTCTCGGCATTGGAAAATCCTCGTCAACTAAATCACACGTGTATATGTTGACATTTAAGAGATATACAGTCAAGAAAATAAAGAGCAATGGTAATATATATGCGGGTTAGACACCAAAAAATAAACACTAAAAAAATGGCTACAATTTATGTAATGTGTTTAGAGACGACATCAGAATTAAAATTAATGGAGAAAGGTCTGGTGGCAAGAAAAGCTGCTTCCGGGAGGTTGTCAAGTTTTTTCGCTCGACGATTCCATTCTTGGATGGTTGGTCTGGCCCTTATTCCTGTAACTCGAATCCTAGCCCGGTATATATCATTTTAGTTTTACATCATTGCGAACCCTACGCCAATTTTACTCTCTGATCGAGGTTCTCGGCATTGAAAAATCCTCGTAAACTAAATCACACGTGTATATGTTGACATTTAAGAGATATACAGTCAAGAAAATCAAGAGCAATGGTGATATATATGCGGATTAGACACCAAAAAATAAACACTCAAAAAATGGCTACAATTTAAGGAATGTGTTTGGTGACGGCATCAAATTCCTATTTGATGGAGAAAGGTCTGGTGGCAAGAAAAGCTGCTTCCAGGAGGTTGCCAAGTGTTTTCGCTCGACGATTCCATTCTTGGGTGGTTGGTTTGGTCCTTGTTCCTGCAACTCGAATGCTAGCCCGGTATATCCCATTTTAGTTTTACACCATTGTGAACCTTATGCCTTTTTTTACTCTCTGATCTAGGTCCTCGCATTGAAAAATCTTCGCAAACTAAATCACACGTGTATATGTTGACATTTAAGAGATATACAGTCAAGAAAATCAAGAGCAATGGTGATATATATGCCGATTAGACACCAAAAATAAACACTAAAAATGGCTACAATTTAAGGAATGTGTTTAGTGACGGCATCAGATTCCTAATTGATGGTGAAAGGTCTGGTGGCAAGAAAAGCTGCTTCCAGGAGATCGTCAAGTGTTTTCGCTCGACGATTCCATTCTTGGGTGGTTGGTTTGGCCCTTGTTCCTGTAACTCGAATCCTAGCCCGGTATATCCCATTTTAGTTTTACACCAATGTGAATCTTACGCCTTTTTTACTCTCTAATCGAGGTCCTCGGCATTGAAAAATCTTCGTAAACTAAATCACACGTGTATATGTTGACATTTAAGAGATATATAGTCAAGAAAATCAAGAGTGATGGTGATATATATATATATATATATATGCGGATTAGACACCAAAAAGTAAACACTAAAAAAATGGCTACAATTTAAGGAATGTGTTTAGTGACGGCATCAGATTCCTAATTTATGGAGAAATGTCTGTGGTGGCAAGAAAAGCTGCTTCCAGGAGGTTGTCAAGTGTTTTCGCTCGTCGATTCCATTCTTGGGTGGTTGGTTTGGTCCTTGTTCCTGTAACTCGAATCCTAGCCAGGTATATCCCATTTTAGTTTTACACCATTGTGAACCTTACGCCATTTTTACTCTCTGATCGTGGTTCTCGGCATTGAAAAATCTAAAGTAAACTAAATCACACGTATTTATGTTGACATTTAAGAGATATACAGTCCAAAAAATCAAGAGCAATAGTGATATATATGCTGATTCGACACCAAAAAATAAACACTAAAAAAATGGCAACAATTTAAGGAATGTGTTTAGTGACGGCATCAGATTCCTAATTGATGGAGAAAGGTCTGGTGGCAACAAAAGCTGCTTCCAGGAGGTTGTCAAGTGTTTTCGCTCGACGATCCATTATTGGGTGGTTGGTTTGGCCCTTGTTTCTGTAACTCGATCAGAGACTAAAAAAGGCGTAAGGTTCACAACGGTGTAAAATTAAAATGGGATATCCCGGGCTAGGATTCGAGTTGCAGGAACAAGAGCCAAACCAACCACCCAAGAATGGAATCGTCGAGCGAAAACACTTGACAACCTCCTAGAAGCAGCTTTTCTTACCACCAGACCTTTCTCCATCAATTAGGAATCTGATGCCGTCACTAAACACATTCCTTAAATTGTAGCCATTTGTTGTGTGTTTTTTTTTATGTTTAATCCGCATATATATCACCATTGCCCAGGATTTTCTTGACTGTATATCTCTTAAATGTCAACATATACACGTTTGATTTAGTTTACGAAGATTTTTCAATGCCGAGAACCTCGAGCAGAGAGTAAAAAAGGCGTAAGGTTCACGATGGTGTAAAATTAAAATGGGATATACCGGGCTAGGATTCGAGTTACAGGAATAAGGGCCAAACCAACCACCCAAGAATGGAATCATCGAGCGAAAACACTTGACAACCTCCTAGAAACAGCTTTTCTTGCCACCGGACCTTTCTCCATCAATTTGGAATCTGATGCCGTCACTAAACACATTCCTCAAATTGTAGCCATTTATTGAGTGTTTTTTTTTTGTGTCTAATCCGCATATATATACCACCATTGCCCTTGATTTTCTTAACTGTATATCTCTTAAATGTCAACATATACACGTGTGATTTAGTTTACAAAGATTTTTCAATGCCGAGAACCTCGATCAGAGAGTAAAAAAGGCGTAAAGTTCACAGTGGTGTAAAATTAAAATGGGATATACCGGGCTAGGATTCGAGTTACAGGAACAACGGCCAAACCAACCACCCAAGAATGGAATCGTCGAGCGAAAACACTTGACAGCCTCCTAGAAGCAGCTTTTCTTGCCACCAGACCTTTCTCCATCAATTAGGTATCTGATGCCCCAACTACACACATTCCTTAAATTGTAGCCATTTGTTGAGTGTTTTTTTTTGGGTGTCTAATCCGCATATATATCACCATTGCCCTTGATTTTCTTGACTGTATATCTCTTACATGTCAACATATACACGTATGATTTAGTTTACGAAGATTTTTCAATGCCGATAACCTCGATCAGAGAGTAAAAAAGGCGTAAGGTTCACAATGGTGTAAAATTAAAATAGGATATATCGGGCTAGTATTCGAGTTACCGGAATAAAGGCCAAAACAAACCACCCAAGAATGGAATCGTCGAGCGAAAACACTTGACAGCCTCCTAGAAGCAGCTTTTCTTACCACCAGACCTTTCTCCATCAATTAGGAATCTGATGCCGTCACTAAACACATTCCTTAGAATGTAGCCATTTGTTGAGTGTTTTTTTTTGGTGTCTAATCCGCATATATATCACCATTTCCCTTGATTTTCTTGACTGTATATCTCTTAAATGTCAACATATACACGTGTGATTTAGTTTACAAAGATTTTTCAATGTCGGGATCCTCGATCAGAGAGTAAAAAAGGCGTAAGGTTCACAATGGTGTAAAATTAAAATGGGATATACCAGGCTAGGATTCGAGTTACAGGAATAAGGGCCAAACCAACCACCCAAGAATGGAATCGTCGAGCGAAAACACTTGACAACCTTCTAGAAACAGCTTTTCTTGCCACCAAACCTTTCTCCATCAATTAAGAATCTGATGCCGTCACTAAACACATTCCTTAAATTGTAAGCATTTGTTGAGTGTTTTCTTTTTTGGTGTCTTATCCGCATATATATCACCATTGCCCTTGATTTTCTTGACTGTATATCTCTTAAATGTAAACATATACACGTGTGATTTAGTTTACAAAGATTTTTCAATGCCGAGAACCTCCATCAGAGAGTAAAAAAGGCGTAAGGTTCACAATGGTGTAAAATTAAAATGTGATATACCGGGCTAGGATTCGAGTTACTGGAACAAGGTCCAAACCAACCACCCAAGAATGGAATCGTCGAGTGAAAACACTTGACAACCTCCTAGAAGCAGCTTTTCTTGCCACCAGATCTTTCTCCATCAATTAGGAATCTGATGTCGTCACTAAACACATTCCTTAAATTGTATCCATTTGTTGAGTGTTTTTTTTTTGGGTGTCTAATCCGCATATAAATCACCATTGCCCTTGATTTTCTTGACTGTATATCTCTTAAATGTCAACATATACACATGTGATTTAGTTTACGAAGATTTTTCAATGCCGAGAACCTCGATCAGAGAGTAAAAAAGGCGTAAGGTTCACGATGGTGTAAAATTAAAATGGGATATACCGGGCTAGGATTTGAGTTACAGGAACAAGGGCCAAACCAAGAACCCAAGAATGAAATCGTCGAGCGAAAACACATGACAACCTCCTAGAAGCAGCTTTTCTTGCCACCAGACCTTTCTCCCTCAATTAGGAATCTGATGCCGTCACTAAACACATTCCATTAATTGTAGCCATTTGTTGAGTGTTTTTTTTTTTGTGTCTAATTCGCGTACATATCACCATTGCCCTTGATTTTCTTGACTGTATATCTCTTAAATGTTTATATATACACGTGTGATTTAGTTTACGAAGATTTTTCGATGCCGAGAACCTCGATCAGAGAGTAAAAAAGGCGTAAAGTTCATAATGGTGTAAAATTAAAATGGGATATACCGGGATAGGAGTCGAGTTACAGGAACAAGGGCCAAACCAACCATCCAAGAATGGAATCGTCGAGCGAAAACACTTGACAACCTCCTAGAAGCAGATTTTCTTGCCACCAGACCTTTCTCCATTAATTTGGAATCTGATGCCGTCACTAAACACATTCCTTAAATTGTAACCATTTGTTGGGTGTTTTTTTTTTGGTGTCTAATCCGCATATATATCACCATTGCCCATGATTTTCTTGACTGTATATCTCTTAAATGTCAACATACACACGTGTGATTTAGTTTATGAATATTTTTTAATGCCGAGAACCTCGATCAGAGACTAAAAAAGGCGTAAGGTTCACAACGGTGTAAAATTAAAATGGGATATCCCGGGCTAGGATTCGAGTTGCAGGAACAAGAGCCAAACCAACCACCCAAGAATGGAATCTTCGAGCGAAAACACTTGACAACCTCCTAGAAGCAGCTTTTCTTACCACCAGACCTTTCTCCATCAATTAGGAATCTGATGCCGTCACTAAACACATTCCTTAAATTGTAGCCATTTGTTGTGTGTTCTTTTTATGTTTAATCCGCATATATATCACCATTGCCCAGAATTTTCTTGACTGTATATCTCTTAAATGTCAACATATACACGTTTGATTTAGTTTACGAAGATTTTTCAATGCCGAGAACCTCGAGCAGAGAGTAAAAAAGGCGTAAGGTTCACGATGGTGTAAAATTAAAATGGGATATACCGGGCTAGGATTCGAGTTACAGGAATAAGGGCCAAACCAACCACCCAAGAATGGAATCATCGAGCGAAAACACTTGACAACCTCCTTGAAACAGCTTTTCTTGCCACCAGACCTTTCTCCATCAATTTGGAATCTGATGCCGTCACTAAACACATTCCTCAAATTGTAGCCATTTGTTGAGTGTTTTTTTTTTTGTGTCTAATCCGCATATATACCACCATTGCCCTTGATTTTCTTAACTGTATATCTCTTAAATGTCAACATATACACGTGTGATTTAGTTTACAAAGATTTTTCAATGCCGAGAACCTCGATCAGAGAGTAAAAAAGGCGTAAGGTCACAGTGGTGTAAAATTAAAATGGGATATACCGGGCTAGGATTCGAGTTACAGGAACAATGGCCAAACCAACCACCCAAGAATGGAATCGTCGAGCGAAAACAGTTGACAGCCTCCTAGAAGCATCTTTTCTTGCCACCAGACCTTTCTCCATCAATTAGGAATCTGATGCCCCAACTACACACATTCCTTAAATTGTAGCCATTTGTTGAGTGTTTTTTTTTGGGGTGTCTAATCCGCATATATATCACCATTGCCCTTGATTTTCTCGACTGTATCTATCTTACATGTCAACATATACACGTATGATTTAGTTTACGAAGATTTACCAATGCCGATAACCTCGATCAGAGAGTAAAAAAGGCGTAAGGTTCACAATGGTGTAAAATTAAAATGGGATATACCGGGCTAGGATTCGAGTTACAGGAACAAGGGCCAAACCAAGCACCCAAGAATGGAATCATCGAGCGAAAACACTTGACAACCTCCTAGAAGTAGCTTTTCTTGCCACCAGACATTTCTCCATCAATTAGGAATCTGATGCCGTCACTAAACACATTCCTTACATTGTAGCCATTTGTTGAGTGTTTTTTTTGGTGTCTGATCCGCATATATATCACCATTGCCCTTGATTTTCTTGACTGTATATCTCTTAAATGTCAACATATACACATGTGATTTAGTTTCGAAGATTTTTCGATGCCGTGAACCTCGATCAGAGAGTAAAAAAGGCGTAAGGTTCACAATGGTGTGAAAGTAAAATGGGATATGCCGGGCTAGGATTCGAGTTACAGGAACAAGGGCCAAATCAACCACCCAAGAATGGAATCGTCGAGCGAAAACACTTGACAACCTCCTAGAAGCAGCTTTTCTTGCCACCAGACCTTTCTCAATCAATTAGGAATCTGATGCCGTCATTAAACACATTCCTTAAATTGTAGCCATTTGTTGAGTGTTTTTTTTTGTGTCTAATCCCCACATATATCACCATTGCCTTTGATTTTCTTGACTGTATATCTCTTAAATGTCAACATATACACATGTGATTTAGTTTCGAAGATTTTTCGACGCCGAAAACTTCGATCAGAGAGTAAAAAGGCCGTAACGTTCACAATGGTGTAAAATTAAAATGGGATATACCGGGCTAAGTTTCGAGTTACAGTAAAAAGGGCCAAACCAACCACCCAAGAATAAAATCGTCGAGCGAAAACACTTGACAACCTCCTAGAAGCAGCTTTTCTTGCCACCAGACCTTTCTCCATCAATTAGGAATCTGATGCCGTCACTAAACACATTCCTTAAATTGTAGCCATTTGTTGAGTGTTTTTTATTGGTGTCTGATCCGCATATATATCACCATTGCCCTTGATTTTCTTGACTGTATATCTCTTAAATGTCAACATATACACGTGTGATTTAGTTTACGAAGATTTTTCAATGCCGAGAACCTCGATCAGAGAGTAAAAAAGGCGTAAGGTTCACAATGGTGTGAAAGTAAAATGGGATATACCGGGCTAGGATTCGAGTTACTGGAACAAGGGCCAAACCAACCAACCAAAAATGGAATCGTCGAGCGAAAACACTTGAGAACCTCCTAGAAGCAGATTTCTTGCCACCAGACCATTCTCCCTGAATTAGGAATCTGATGCCGTCACTAAACACATTCCTTAAATTGTAGCCATTTGTTGAGTGTTTTTTTTGGTGTCTAATCCGCATATATATCACCATTGCCCTTGATTTTCCTGACTATATATCTCTTAAATGTCAACATATACACGTGTGATTTAGTTTACGAAGATTTTTCGATGCCGAGAACCTCGATCAGAGATTAAAAAAGGCGTAAGGTTCACAATGGTGTAAAACTAAAATGGGATATACCGGGCTAGGATTTGAGTTACAGGAACAAGGGCCAAACCAAGCACCCAAGAATGGAATCATCGAGCGAAAACACTTGACAACCTCTTAGAAGCAGCTTTTCTTGCCACCAGACCTTTCTCCATCAATTAGGAATCTGATGCCGTCACTAAACACATTCCTTAAATTGTAGCCATTTGTTAAGTGTTTTTTTTTTGTGTCTAATCCGCATATATATCACCATTGCCCTTGATTTTCTTGGCTGTATATATCTTAAATGTCAACATATACACGTGTGATTTAGTTTACAAAGTTTTTTCGGTGCCGAGAACCTCGATCGGAGAGTAAAAAAGGCGTAAGGTTCCCAATGGTGTAAAATTAAATTGGGATATACCGGGCTAGGATTCGACTTACAGGAACAAGGGCCAAACCAACCACCCAAGAATGGAATCGTCAAGCGAAAACACTTGACAACCTCTTAGAAGCAGCTTTTCTTACCACGAGACCTTTCTCCCTCAATTAGGAATCTGATGCCGTCACTAAACACATTCCTTAAATTGTAGCCATTTGTTGAGTGTTTTTTTTGGTGTGTATTCCGCATATATATCACCATTGCCCTTGATTTTCTTGACGGTATAACTCTTAAATGTCAACATATACACGTGTGATTTAGTTTACGAAGATTTTTCGATGCCGAGAACCTCGATCAGAGATTAAAAAAGGCGTAAGGTTCACAATGGTGTAAAATTAAAATGGGATATACCGGGCTAAGATTCAAGTTACAGGAACAAGGGCCAAACCAACCACCCAAGAATAGAATCGTCGATCGAAAACACTTGACAGCCTCCTAGAAGCACCTTTTCTTGCCACCAGACTTTTCTCCATCAATTAGGAATCTGATGCCGTCACTAAACACATTCCTTAAATCGTAGCCATTTGTTGAGTGTTTTTTTTTTGGTGTCTAATCCGCATATATATCATCATTGCCTTTGATTTTCTTGACTGTATATCTCTTAAATGTCAACATATACACGTGTGATTTAGTTTACGAAGATTTTTCGATGCCGAGAACCTCGATCAGAGAGTAAAAAAGGAGTAAGGTTCACAATGGTGTAAAATTAAAATGGGATATAGCGGGCTAGGATTCGAGTTACAGGAACAAGGGCCAAACCAAGCACCCAAGAATGGAATCGTCGAGTGAAAACACTTGACAACCTCCTAGAAGCAGCTTTTCTTGCCTCCAGACTTTTCTCCATCAATTAGGAATCGGATGCCGTCACTAAACACATTCCTTAAATTGTAGCCATTTGTTGAGTGTTTTTTTTTGTGTCTAATCCGCATATATATCACCATTGCCCTTGATTTTCTTGACTATATATATCTTAAATGTCAACATATACACGTGTGATTTACTTTACGAAGATTTTTCAGTGCCGAGAACCTCGATTAGAGAGTAAAAAAGGCGTAAGGTTCCCAATGGTGTAAAATTAAAATGGGATATACCGGGCTAAGATTCGAGTTATAGGAACAAGGGCCAAACCAACCACCCAAGAATGGAATCGTCGAGAGAAAACACTTGACAACCTCCTAGAAGCAGCTTTTCTTGCCACCCGACATTTCTCCATCAATTAGGAATCTGATGCCGTCACTAAACACATTCCTCAAATTTTAGCCATTTGTTGAGTGTTTTTTTTTTTGTGTCTAATCCGCATATATATCACCATTTCCATTGATTTTCTTTACTGTATATCTCTTAAATGTCAACATATACACGTGTGATTTAGTTTACGAAGATTTGTCAATGCCGAGAACGTCGATCAGAGAGTAAAAAAGGCGTTAGGTTCACAATGGTGTAAAATTAAAATGGGATACATCGGGCTAGGATTAGAGTTTCAGGAATAAGGGCCAAACCAACCACCCAAGAATGGAATCGTCGAGCGAAAACACTTGACAACCTGCAAGAAACAGCTTTTCTTGCCAACAGACCTTTCTCCATCAATTAGGAATCTGATGCCGTCACTAAACACATTCCTCAAATTGTAGCCATTTATTGAGTATTTTTTTTTGGTGTCTAATCCGCATATATATCACCATTGCCCTTGATTATCTTGACTGTATATCTCTTAAATGTCAACATATACACGTGTGATTTAGTTTACAAAGATTCTTCAATGCCGAGAACCTCGATCAGAGAGTAAAAAAGACGTAAGGTTCACAATGGTGTAAAATTAAAATGGGATATACCGGGCTAGGATTCGAGTTACAGGAACAAGGGCCAAGGCAACCACCCAAGAATGGAATCGTCGAGCAAAAACTCTTGACAACATTCTAGAAGCAGCTTTTCTTGCCACCAGACCTTTCTTCATCAATTAGGAATCTGATGCCGCCACTAAACACATTCCTTAAATTGTAGCCATTTGTTGAGTGTTTTTTTTGGGTGTCTAATCCGCATATATATCACCATTGCCCTTGATTTTCTTGACTGTATATCTCTTAAATGTCAACATATACACGTGTGATTTAGTTTACGAAGATTTTTAAATGCCGAGAACCTCGATCAGAGAGTAAAAAAGGCGTAAGGTTCACAATGGTGTGAAACTAAATTGGGATATACCGGGCTAGGATTCGAGTTACAGGAACAAGGGCCAAACCAACCACCCAAAAATGGAATCGTCGAGCGAAAACACTTGAGAACCTCCTAGAAGCAGCTTTTCTTGCAACCAGACCTTTCTCCCTGAATTAGGAATCTGATGCCGTCACTAAACACATTTCTTAAATTGTAGCCATTTGTTGAGTGTTTTTTTTTGGTGTCTAATCCGCATATATATCACCATTGCCCTTGATTTTCCTGACTATATATCTCTTAAATGTCAACATATACACGTGTGATTTAGTTTACGAAGATTTTTCGATGCCGAGAACCTCGATCAGAGATTAAAAAAGGCGTAAGGTTCACAATGGTGTAAAATTAAAATGAGATATACTGGGCTAAGATTTGAGTTACAGGAACAAGGGCCAAACCAACCACCCCAAGAATAGAATCGTCGAGCGAAAACACTTGACAACCTCCTAGAAGCAGTTTTTCTTGCCACCAGACATTTCTCAATCAATTAGGAATATGATGCCGTCACTAAACACATACCTTAAATTGTGGCCATTTGTTGAGTGTTTTTTTTGTTGTCTAATCCGCACATATTTCACCATTGCCTTTAATTTTCTTGACTGTATATCTCTTAAATGTCAACATATACACGTGTGATTTAGTTTCGAAGATTTTTCGATGCCGAGAACCTCGATCAGAGAGTAAAAAAGGCAAAGGTTCACAATAGTGTAAAATTAAAATGGGATATACCGGGCTAGGATTCGAGTTTCAGGAACAAGGGCCAAACCAACCACCCAAAAATGGAATCGTCGAGCCAAAAAACTTGACAACCTCCTAGAAGCAGCTTTTCTTGCCACCAGACCTTTCTCAATCAATTAAGAATCTGATGCCGTCACTAAACACATTTCTTAAATTGTAGCCATTTGTTGAGTGTTTTTTTTGGTGTCTAATCCGCACATATATCACCATTGCCTTTGATTTTCTTGACTGTATATCTCTTAAATGTCAACATATACACATGTGATTTAGTTTTGAAGATTTTTCGATGCCGAGAACCTCGATCAGAGAGTAAAAAAGACGTAAGGTTCACAATGGTGTAAAATTAAAATGGGATATACTGGGCTAGGATTCGAGTTACAGGAACAAGGGCCAAACCAACCACCCAAGAATGGAATCGTCGAGCGAAAACACTTGACAACCTCCTAGAAGCAGCTTTTCTTGCCACCAGACCTTTCTCCCTCAATTAGAAATCTGATGCCGTCACTAAACACATTCCTTAAATTGTAGCCATTTGTTGAGTGTTTTTTTTGGTGTCTAATCCGCATATATATCACCATTGCCCTTGATATTCTTGACTGTATATCTCTTAAATGTCAACAAATACACGTGTGATTTAGTTTACAAAGATTTTTCGGTGCCGAGAACCTCGATCAGAGAGTAAAAAACTCGTAAGTTTCACAATGATGTAAAACTAAAATGGGATATACCGGGCTAGGATTTGAGTTACAGGAACAAGGGCCAAACCAAGCACCCAAGAATGGAATCATCGAGCGAAAACACTTGACTACCTCCTAGAAGCAGCTTTTCTTGCCACCAGACCTTTCTCCATCAATTAGGAATCTGATGCCGTCACTAAACACATTCCTTAAATTGTAGCCATCTGTTGAGTGTTTTTTTTTTGGTGTCTAATGTGCATATATATCACCATTGCCCTTGATTTTCTTGGCTGTATATATCTTAAATGTCAACATATACACGTGTGATTTAGTTTACAAAGATTTTTCGGTGCCGAGAACCTCGATCAGAGAGTAAAAAGGGCGTTAGGTTCCCAATGGTGTAAAATTAAAATGGGATATACCGGGCTAGGATTCGACTTACAGGAACAAGGGCCAAACCAACCACCCAAGAATGGAATCGTCAAGCGAAAACACTTGACAACCTCTTAGAAGCAGCTTTTCTTGCCACGAGACCTTTCTCCCTCAATTAGGAATCTGATGCCGTCACTAAACACATTCCTTAAATTGTAGCCATTTGTTGAGTCTTTTTTTGGTGTCTAATCCGCATATATATCACCATTGCCCTTGATTTTCTTGACGGTATAACTCTTAAATGTCAACATATACACGTGTGATTTAGTTTACGAAGATTTTTCGATGCCGAGAACCTCGATCAGAGATTAAAAAAGGCGTAAGGTTCACAATGGTGTAAAATTAAAATGGGATATACCGGGCTAAGATTCGAGTTACAGGAACAATGGCCAAACCAACCACCCAAGAATAGAATCGTCGATCGAAAACACTTGACAACCTCTTAGAAGCACCTTTTCTTGCCACCAGACTTCTCTCCATCAATTTGGAATCTGATGCCGTCACTAAACACATTCCTTAAATCGTAGCCATTTGTTGAGTGTTTTTTTTTGTGTCTAATCCGCATATATATCATCATTGCCTATGATTTTCTTGACTGTATATCTTTTAAATTTCAACATATACACGTGTGATTTAGTTTACGAAGATTTTTCGATGCCGAGAACCTCGATCAGAGAGTAAAAAAAGGAGTAAGGTTCACAATGGTGTAAAATTAAATGGGATATAGCGGGCTAGGATTCGAGTTACAGGAACAAGGGCCAAACCAAGCACCCAAGAATGGAATCGTCGAGTGAAAACACTTGACAACCTCCTAGAAGCAGCTTTTCTTGCCACCAGACTTTTCTCCATCAATTAGGAATCTGATGCCGTCACTAAACACATTCCTTAAATTGTAGCCATTTGTTGAGTGTTTTTTTGTGTGTCTAATCCGTATATATATCACCATTGCCCTTGATTTTCTTGACTGTATATCTCTTAAATGTCAACATATACACGTGTGATTTACTTTACGAAGATTTTTCAGTGCCGAGAACCTCGATTAGAGAGTAAAAAAGGCGTAAGGTTCACAATGGTGTAAAATCAAAATGGGATATACCGGGCTAGGATTCGAGTTATAGGAACAAGGGCCAAACCAACCACCCAAGAATGGAATCGTCGAGAGAAAACACTTGACAACCTCCTAGAAGCAGCTTTTCTTTCCACCAGACCTTTCTCCATCAATTAGGAATCTGATGCCGTCACTAAACACATTCCTCAAATTTTAGCCATTTGTTGAGTGTTTTTTTTGTGTCTAATCCGCATATATATCACCATTTCCATTGATTTCTTTACTGTATATCTCTTAAATGTCAACATATACACGTGTGATTTAGTTTACGAAGATTTGTCAATGCCGAGAACGTCGATCAGAGAGTAAAAAAGGCGTAAGGTTCACAATGGTGTAAAATTAAAATGGGATACATCGGGCTAGGATTCGAGTTTCCGGAATAAGGGCCAAACCAACCACCCAAGAATGGAATCGTCAAGCGAAAACACTTGACAACCTGCAAGAAACAGCTTTTCTTGCCACCAGACCTTTCTCCATCAATTAGGAATCTGATGCCGTCACTAAACACATTCCTCAAATTGTAGCCATTTCTTGAGTGTTTTTTTTTGGTGTCTAATCCGCATATATATCACCATTGCCCTTGATTTTCTTGACTGTATATCTCTTAAATGTCAACATATACACGTGTGATTTAGTTTACAAAGATTCTTCAATGCCGTGAACCTCGATCAGAGAGTAAAAAAGGCGTAAGGTTCACAATGGTGTAAAATTAAAATGGGATATACTGGGTTAGGATTCGAGTTACAGGAACAAGGGCCAAGGCAACCACCCAAGAATGGAATCGTCGAGCAAAAACACTTGACAACCTCCTAGAAGCTGCTTTTCTTGCCCCCAGACCTTTCTCCATCAATTAAGAATCTGATGCCGTCACTAAACACATTCCTTAAATTGTAGCCATTTGTTGAGTGTTTTTTTTTGGTGTCTAATCCGCATATATATCACCATTGCCCTTGATTTTCTTGACTGTATATCTCTTAAATGTCAAAATATACACGTGTGATTTTGTTTACGAAGATTTGTCAATGCCGAGAAACTCGATCAGAGAGTAAAAAAGACGTTAGGTTCACAATGGTGTAAAATTAAAATGGGATATACCGGGCTAGGATTCGAGTTACAGGAATAAGGGCCAAACCAACCACCCAAGAATGGAATCTGTAGGATCG
Organism: Helianthus tuberosus; assembly: GCA_030545235.1. Taxonomy (NCBI): domain Eukaryota; kingdom Viridiplantae; phylum Streptophyta; class Magnoliopsida; order Asterales; family Asteraceae; genus Helianthus; species Helianthus tuberosus. Next base: position 133,429 of record JARYGA010060927.1, read on the forward strand.
GTTTTCACTCCGAACGATTGCAAAACGAATGTGTGACGTGCGGAATCTGTACACGAACGTGACCGAACACACGAGAACGTACTATAACCGTGATTCTTATTGATTAATATGACGAATAAAATGCACCGAGAATCACGTTTGAGGACTTTCTCTCTCTAGACTTTCTCTCTCTAAGCTTAGCTCTCCAAAATGTCAAATGAGCAAAAATTCTTATATCTAACCCTATAGCTCCCTATTTATAGGCCAAGGATATAAGGAAGGTTTCCTTATTTACAGAAATGCCACCTTGCCTTTTCTATTAGAATATAACACTATAAGCCTAGATTTCTTCAGTTTCAGCTACGGTTTTAGATTGACGGAGGCGATAGACATAAATGTACCAACAGACTCCCCCTTGGATATTGCCGCAGTCAATCCGTAGTCAAACTCGTAGCGACTTATCTTTATCTTTCTCGAACAGAATCCCCGTGGATCTGTCTTCAGGCTTCCATTGCTCTTCCTTTCGATCATACTCCTTTTGTTCAGGCTCCCCCTTTCGTTAAGCTTCCGTGCTTTTGGGATCGACACCTGGTTTTCCGTATACAAGCTCCTCCAGGATAGTTACCTGGCTCCTTGAATACATGCTCCCCCTTGCGTTGAGCTTGTCTTCAGACTCCCCCTTAGACTCAGCTGTCGGGATCGTAGTCTGGCTTTCACAGGTTCACAAGTTCAGGATCAATTCTTGGCTCTATTTTGCATCTGCTCAGGATTTGAAACCTGGTTAACCTGCACATCCTCTACCTCAACATAAATTTCACAAATTTACAAATTTGACAAATTTAAGAAACCACTTGAAAATATCGTTCAATTATTAACAATTTTTATCAAGATCAAACTTTCTTTTGGAGAGATTTATTTATATCACTTTTCATTTCAAAAACAAACTCTTTCAACCCATAGTTGTTCATCATGTTTAGCACTCAGAATTTTGAATATCAGCTCTTCAACATCAGTTGTCGAAAATCTTTTTGAATTTTCAAATATCTATACTAAAACACAATCTTTTTGGGTTTTGTTTTTAGAGAAATGCAGTAAAGAAATATATACAGACAATATTTTTGTGAGTTTGTGTAAGAGGATCATATCAGTTCATCAGACAAATCACTAGCACCATTAAGCTTTAAACATTTTAAGTTCTAAACGATTCACATAGATTGACGATATAGTTGTCCTCTTAAACTCAATCTAAAAACTTTCGAAATGCTTACCAATACGTTAAGGTATATTAATTTTGCACTAAATTCTTATAGACCCCACGATCTCAGCATATCCCCTCATCATGCAATACACTAACTCAAGTAATGCCCTTAAACTTTCATCAACTGTGATATGTGTGAAAACAACTCAGAATGTTTAAACATTAACAATCAGGTCGATACTTCCGTATACGCAGAGAAAGTCCAATGTTTAAAAAAATAAGAAAATAAAACAAGTTGAAGTTGTTTAGGCTTTAACCACCAGGTCGATACTCTCGTATACACAGAGGTGATCCAAAGCTTAAACGAAACACCAAAGAAAATAAAGCAGAACGTTTAGGCAATAACATCCAGGTCAATACTCATGTATACGCAGAGGATGTCCAATGCTTAAACAAAATAAAGAAATCAAACAAGTTTAAATCTTTGCAAAATGAAATGCACAATCGCAGCGATTTTTTTCAGCAAGTTGTGAAAATTCACAGACTTAACTAGTTTTTATGCTCTTTTAGCATTCAGCGATTACTGAGTAGGTACACAATCACGAAGGACAAAACTAAGTACTATGCTTTCAACCATGTTTCCCACTAGAACTAGGCTTTTTCTGTCACACCCCAACCGATGGCGGAATCATCGGGGCGCGGCACTGAGCGAAACAGATTGTCCAGAAGTTTCCATAACAACTATCATCGCCATTTAAGTAAACATTACGTCCCATACCGTAACATAAATAGTCAAACAAGTTATTACAGGCAACATCAAAACAAATATTCTGTTCCGACAACTCAGATTCAAAGAAGTAGCGATTGTTTATCTGCTTCTAGAGACCCCTAATAAGTTATCTACAGACAACTATTTGTTGGGCTCTAAAGCTTTATTCTAGCTTCCATTTCCTACCACATATGCGTCCTAAGCACCTGTCACATACGTTAAAATAAAGTCAATACATAAAATGTAAAGGTGAGCACACAAGTTTGATAATAACATATAGAGTTCGAATTCGTTTACGCATAACCAGCACGTACACATAGTGAAATGAAGCACGTTAGTTATCGACACGGATCCATCGATACCAATGACTGCGGGTTGACTGCCCGAGGCAGTTCGCAATACACGATTACCACTGTAATCCATGCAAGTAAAAGATCCTTAACAACCCCCGTGTGAACGGGTGCTGAGTCCAAACTATAGTACTATCGTTGCTAAGGCAGGTAGACAGCATTCCATGTGTAAACATAACAAACAAGCATTCATAAGCCACGTATAACATGCATTAATGGTTAAGCGTTAAAATAGCTTGAGTAGTGTGATAGATGTAGTTTGAATAGTTGTAACGTATGTAACACCCAAAAGTGTTAAAGCAAAAAGGGTTCGAGTATACTCACAGCGATAGTGGATTGAAGGGAGCGCTTTACAGCGAGTACGATTAGCCTGAATAGATTTGATAATGTAACGGTAAGTGTCGCGTAAAACAGTACGGGTGAGAGGGGGCTGAATGACTGACCGTGCGGATCAGTCATCCGTGCGCACGACCTATCCGTGCGGATGGTGGTGCGTGCGGATGGTGTTCCATCCGGGTAAGTTGTCCGTGCGTGTGACTATCCGTGCGGGTGGCAACCCGTGCGGACTAGTTGTGCGTGCGGACGACTTATCCGTACGGTTAGGTTGCTTGTGTGGATGAATGTTCAAGTGGATTGTTTCTTCCTAAGATGTGTTTGTGTATGATGGCTTGTGCTTTGAAGTTTTCGTTGTAGCATTTTGAAAACACCAAAGTGTTTCTACCTTTCAAGCCGGCCGCGCGGACGGCGGTCCGTGCGTATGGTAGTCCGTGCGGACAGCCTGTGCGCGCGGGCAGAGACAATCCGTCCGGATAGTCTGTCCGTGCGTACGGCTTGGCCGTGCGGATGAAAATTGCTTGGTTTTCGTTTTAAGGCCTTAGTATCTCATGATCCGAAGAGTAATCCATTCAGAGGTTGTCCGTCCGGATTGCTCGTTCGTCGATACTCAAACCTTGTTTGGAAAGTGGGTCCCAAGGGTAGTCCGTGCGGATCACCACTCGCGCGTATGACCTGTACGGCTAGTACGTGCGGATAGCTTGTCCGTGCGGACAACGAGTCTGGTTGTTCCGTTCGTCTACACTTGGTTTCTGTTGTTGTTTATCGAGACGTTCTGATCACGCAGCAACCACTTAGAGTTGTGTTCCCACCCGCGTGACTAGACCGGCCAGGAACCACCCTAACTCAGCCTGTCGGCGACTCGGAACAGCTCTCCCGGTTACCCCGAAATCAGTTGTCTACGGGCAGAATTCCAGATCTGGAACTAGGGCATTACTATTGATGAGTAAAACACAAGGACTGATCGGATTTGTACCGGTTTCAAGGGTAAAAGTGGGAAAGAACTTTGGTCTATTTCTTTCAACTCTTTTATCCTTAGAAAAGTTTAGATCTAGGTGAAATTATTGTAAAAACTTGTAGAAATCGTTTAGATCTGAGATATTCTAGGTGGAATGAGGTCAAGCTTGAAGTTCTTATGAACTTCATGATGACGTCACTAGAGAATACCTCATATCCGGATGATTTCTTGGTTAAAATCGAAGATCCGAAAGATAGAAGTGTGTAGAATTGTGTAGAGATCAAAGATGTACAAGAATTAGTGCAAGATCTTACCTGGATTGGAAGAAATCTGAGAAAAGACGAAGAATGCGTATGGTTCGGACGTCACTTGCCAAAAGTGGAAAAAGTGGAGAGTGACCCGTGTATTTATAGGATGCCAAAAGAGGAAAGGATGGGCCGTGCGTATGGCACGCACCCGGGTAGGTTACCCGCGCGGACTGGCCATCCGTGCGGACTGGCAATCCGTGCGGACTGGCCATCCGTGCGGATGCCGCCTCCCTTGGTGGTTTCGGCGCGATGTTGATTCGGTTTCGGCTTACGAGCAATTCCATAGGGTTCCTAGTCAAATTACTTTCAGTCCCAACTACTTCTTATATGGTTCGATTCGGGGTTCGGGTTCGTTTGTATTCGGGTTAGACTTCGAGTTCGATTGAGTTCGCTTGATTATCTCAACATGTATAATATAAAATAAGACATGCACAAGTAACACGTAAGGCACACACACACGTATAGCGGCAAGTAAAAATACACAGTTCGAGTTACGATTTTGATGTCGATTCGATTTGCATAGCTTGATTAACTTTATCGCATTGTTACTTCCTATCGTTCACAGTCGTAGGTCGATTGAAATATGGCTAGCAGGCTTCGATTATTGCAATGTACGACAATTACTCCACATAATCTAAATATCATACAAACAATTCTACGAGTCGAGTTGCGCGAAATCGGTCGTTGACTTTGACCTTGACTTTGACTTTCACTCGTGAAAACACGGGGTGTTACAGCCTCCCCTTGTTTAGGAAATTTCGTCCCGAAATTAAGCTGGAAGCTGTAACTAATTCGTGAATCACGCGTGAGAGTCCTTTGTTTGGATCATTGAAAATCGTCAAATTAATCAGGATTTTACAAGTTCGCTCATCTTTGGATATGATGTGCGAATACACTTGAAAATTGCTGTTGGTGTTCACCGCATGGATAACAATCCGTGTTGACTATTGCTGACTCTGAATCGTGCGGAATCCGCGAACGATCGTGACCTGACACAGTCCCCACGGAGTCAAACCAATCCTACAATGGTATCTGAGCAGGTGCTCGATTGCGAGGATCAAACACGCTCAGATTTGAACAATTTCTTCATCTTTGTAGGATCGGTTTTAAACCGATTCGATTGCGTAACGATCGTTCGACGTGCGGAATCCTTGAACGATCGTGACCAAACACACAAATAGTAATATAAACTGTGATCCTATTGGTTAGGTTTCGGTTCGATCCGTTTTGATTGCGATCCGACTCGTACGACGTGTGGAATCCGTGCATGAGTGAGATCGAACAGACAAAACGTGCAATCTTTTTCTTAACGTGATTCTTTGATTGATTTGATAACGTACAAGAGCTTTCTCTCTCTAGGTTCTCTTATTTATAGACAAGGATTATAAGGGATTTCTCCTCTTTACATATATGCCACCTTGCCTTTCTTAGCTGGACGTTACTCCTTCGTTAAACAGCTGTGGATACTTTGCCTTCATGTCGCTTTCGAGTTCCCAAGTGAACTCCGCGCCTTGTTTGCCTTCCCACCGGACTTTCACAATAGGAATGCGTGAGCGCCTGAGTTCTTTGGTTTGGCGATCCATGATTTCGACAGGCTTTTCCACGAAGTGTAATGTTTCGTTCACTCGTAAATCATCTAGAGGAACATGTAAGTCTGGTTCGTAGATGCTTTTTCGGAGGTTTGACATGTGGAAGATCGGATGGACATTGCTAAGTTCTTCCGGTAATTCGAGTCTGTAGGCGACTTTTCCGATCCTTTCCAGAATCTTAAAAGGTCCCACATATCGAGGCGCAAGTTTCCCCTTTTTGCCGAATCGGACTACACCCTTCCAAGGTGATACCTTTAGGAGTACGTAGTCACCAACGCCATACTCACGGTGTTTGCCCTTTTTATCGGCGAGAAGCTTCTGTCTATCTCGAGCCTTCGCTAGATTGTCTCGAATTTGGAAAATTTTGTCTGTCGTTTCTTGTAGCAGCTCCGGACCGGTTAGTTGCGAGTGACCGACCTCGTGCCACACAATAGGCGATCGACATCTTCTTCCGTATAAGGCCTCGAAAGGTGCCATCTGGATGCTAGCTTGATAGCTGTTATTGTACGAGAATTCGACTAACGGGAGGTGTCTATCCCAATTACCTCCGAAATCTAGTACACACGAACGGAGCATGTCTTCAAGAGTACGAATCGTTCTTTCAGTCTGACCGTCGGTTTGTGGGTGGAACGCAGTACTTAGATTAAGCGTTGTACCGAGCGCCGTTTGGAAAGTTCCCCACAAACGTGAAGTGAACCGAGCATCGCGATCAGAGATGATGTCACGAGGCGTCCCATGTCGACAAATAATCTCGTCGGTGTAGATTCGGGCTAATCGTTCCACCTTGTAGTCTTCTCGTATCGGGAGAAAGTGAGCTGATTTAGTCAAACGGTCAATTACAACCCAAATGCTGTCATGACCTGATGACGTGGTTGGAAGCTTGGTTACGAAATCCATAGCTATGCTCTCCCACTTCCACATGGGAATTGGAGGTTGTTCGAGCAAGCCAGAGGGTCGTTGATGTTCAGCCTTGACTCTAGCACAGGTTAGGCATCTTCCGACGTAAAGTGCGATATCCCGTTTCATGCCCGGCCACCAGTACCTGTATCGAAGGTCGTGGTACATTTTGTCGGCACCAGGATGAATGGAGTATCGGGACTTGTGGGCTTCATCCATGATAATCTGTCGCAGGTTTGTTCGCTTGGGGATCCAGATTTTGTCTAAGAAGTGGAATATCCCGTTCGCTTTGCTCACAAGCTGGGCTCCATCGTGGTAGATTCTTTCTTTCTTCAAGGTGCGTTCGTTGAAACATGCATGCTGGGCGTCGCGAATAAGAGCTTCTAGATTGTGCTGGGCTTGAACATTACGAGTGCTAAGCAAATAGCTCCGTCTGCTAAGTGCGTCGGCAACAACATTTGCTTTGCCTGGGTGATAACGAATCTCACAGTCGTAATCGTTGAGAAGTTCTACCCATCGGCGTTGACGCATATTCAGTTCCCTCTGATTAAAGATGTGCTGTAGGCTCTTATGATCGGTGAAGATCGTACACTTGGTACCATACAGGTAGTGTCGCCAAATCTTTAATGCAAAAACAACTGCGCCTAGCTCGAGATCGTGGGTTGTATAGTTCTTTTCATGGATTTTGAGCTGACGAGATGCGTAAGCTATAACCTTGTCTCGTTGCATTAAGACGCAACCGAGACCGAGGTTAGAAGCATCACAGTAGACAATGAAATTATCGTTTCCGTCGGGTAGTGTGAGAACAGGAGCATTGCACAGCATGTATTTGAGGGTTCGAAAGGCAGACTCTTGTTTGGTTCCCCAGACAAAAGGCTCGTCCTTATGAGTGAGAGAAGTAAGGGGTACAGCAATCTTCGAGAATCCTTCGATGAACCGCCGATAATAGCCCGCTAGTCCGAGAAAAGAGCGGACTTCAGTCGGGTTCCTAGGCGTAACCCAGCTCTTAACAGCTTCAATCTTTGCTGGATCGACATGAATACCCTGACTATTTACGATGTGACCCAGAAACTGAACCTCCCCTAACCAAAATTCGCATTTGGAGAACTTGGCATAGAGTTGGTTCCCCTGGAGTAACTCGAGAACCAAACGTAGATGTTGCGCGTGTTCGGCTCTTGTTTTGGAATAGATCAAGACATCGTCGATGAACACAATGACGAAACGGTCAAGATACGGCTTACACACCCGGTTCATCAAATCCATGAAAACTGCTGGTGCGTTGGTTAGGCCAAAAGGCATGACAACAAATTCGTAATGGCCGTAACGAGTACGAAACGCGGTTTTGTGTATATCCTCCTCCTGTATACGCAGCTGATGATATCCTGAACGTAGATCGATCTTCGAGAAACACGTAGCGCCTTGTAGCTGGTCAAACAAATCGTCTATTCGAGGCAAAGGATAGCGGTTCTTGATAGTCAACTTATTCAATTCCCGGTAGTCGATGCACATCCGGAACGACCCGTCCTTCTTTTTGACGAAAAGAACTGGTGCGCCCCAAGGAGAGGTGCTCGGGCGAATAAAGCCTTTCTCAAGCAATTCCTGGAGTTGAGTTGAGAGTTCGCGCATTTCGAACGGCGCGAGTCGATAAGGAGCTCTGGCGACAGGATTGGCTCCAGGAATGAGATCTATGCGAAAATCAATATCACGCTTCGGAGGTAGTCCGGGAAGATCCTCTGGAAAAACTTGAGGAAATTCTCGAACCACTGGAACGTCTTTCACCTTCTTTATTTCTTTCTTTTCCTTCTCCGCTGCTACGACATGAGCCAAGAAAGCCCTGTATTCCTTACGGAGATACTTGCTGGCTTGTAGACATGACATAAGCTTGAGACCCTTCGAAGTAGTATCACCATAGACGCACAATGAATCACCGTTGGCGAGCGAAAAACGAATCATTTTATCGAAGCACACAACTTCGGCATGGTTTTCGCGAAGAAAGTCCATGCCTACTATGACATCAAAGCTTCCTAATTGCATCGGAATAAGATCGATCGAGAAGATGTGATTGTTGAGCTCGAGTGTGCAATCACGAATAACAGAATTTACGGCGACGGTTCTTCCGGTAGCGACTTCAACATCGAATGCAGAGGAGAGTCGGGAACGTTTACGACTAAGGAGTTTCTCGAATTCGAGTGACACAAAGCAATTATCGGCTCCGGTATCAAACAAACATGAAGCATAAATACCATTCACAAGGAACGTACCATTGACCACGTTGTTGTCGGCCTGGGCTTGACGCACATTGAGATTGAAGGTTCTAGCTCGTGCGACCTGTTGTTGCTGCTGCTGCTGTTGTTGCTGCTGTGGCTGCTGCTGGGGTTCTTGTTTCACTACCCTGTTTGGGCACATGTTGGCGAAATGGTTCGGATCGCCACATGTGAAGCATGCTCTGGCTTTGACCGCGGGTGCCGGAGGAGCTTGTTGACCCTGTGGGGCAGCGAGTAGAGCTTGATTGGCAGGAGCTTGACGAATACGGCAGTTGGTAGTAAAGTGGCCGTAGACGTTGCAATGGGCACAGAAGCGGCATTGAATAGCAGTCGGGTGATGATAGGTGCAAGTAGGGCAGAGCGGATGTGGTCCAGTATATGCACGCTTTGCAGGCGGTGCATTGGCCACAGGCGCTGCTACTTGACGCTGTTGGGCAGGTACGGCTTGGATTGGTGAAGCAGTAATCGCACAGTTCTTGTTCTTTCTCTTGTTCTTGCGCTTGTTGCTTGACGACGTGGGTTCAACAGTTGGTGCAGCAGTGGTAGCTTGATGCAGATGCTTGGAGGTCTTATCCCACACCCCAGCCTTGACCCTTTTGTCATTGATCTCAGCGGCCAGTAGATAGGTTTCTTCGATTGTGGTAGTCTTAGCCGCTTGCACGAAATCAGCGACGCAGTCGGGCAGCGCTCGGATGTACTTCTTGATGGTCATCTCAGGGGTCTTGACTTGGTCAGGACAGATGATGCTGAGCTGTTTGAAGCGAGCAGTAAGACCAGCATTGTCTCCATCCTTTTGATGTATGTGCCAGAATTCGTCTTCAAGCTTTTGACGCTCGTGAGGAGGGCAGAATTCCTCCAGCATGACCTCTTTGAGCTCTTCCCGTGACAAACCGTAAGCTGCATCATTCCCTCTCTTGTTCCTCTCGGCCGTCCACCAGTCCAAAGCATGGGACTGAAAGACGCCGGTAGCGTTCAGGGTACGAAGGTCATCAGGGCAACCACTTTGTCGCAGAGTAACCTCGATAGAGTCAAACCAGTGGAATAGAGCAGTAGGACCTCCTTCGCCTGTGAATTCTTTCGGCCCACATGATTTGAACTGTTTGAAGCTGAAAGGTCTCGCGGCAGCTTTTGGACCTTCAGTCCTCGATTCCTCAGATGATTTGCTGGCGTTCTCATAGGCATCGCTTACAGCTTTTGCAACGCTTTTTGCAATAATGGAGGTGAGACGTCTGTCCCTCTTTTCCTGACGAGAGAGCGTATGACGAGATCCAGACGACATTGTCTGCAATAGTCATCGCCACGGAACTCAACACATGTATTCGAATCTCACCTCACACGTTTACTACTACTAAAGCTCAGTAACACGTATCATTTAAACGCATATAGTCACAAATTCACAGAATTGCACAAAATCACATAAACATATAAAGCACATAATCACAACCTTTCCTAATCACGTAATCACACAGCAAGGAAACACATATACTTAGCCACTAAAAGTACCTACGAGCATACGAGGCATTCTAACTGCTCCTAGTGTCGATTTGCTAGCGATGGGTTGTGTGGGTTTTGTGTTTTAGCAGAAACAATCGTGTTAGGTTGAAACCATTAGTATCTCAAAATGTTAACAAATAACAGAAAAATACATTAAAATCTTCATAAAGATTGACAAATCAAAGGTAGATTGTCTGTGGCTAACAGACTTCGACTAACCAATGTAGCTCGACTATTCACAAGGATCCTGCACAACGACCTCCAGGACTATGCCTTTGCCTCGATTCTTGGGCATTGGCGCAATTCCCATTGGTTAGGTTGTGTCTTTCGACCGTTGGAGTCCATCGAACCTTGGTGGAGTTTTGTATAAAAGCGGGACGAGTCGTCAAGGTTAGGGTTTCACCCCTATCTTCCAACTTCCGTCCTCGTTTTTGATAAAAAATTGAGGAGATTATTCATCAAAATATGGATTTCACTCCTGATTTGGTATAATTTTCCTCGTTCGTAGCTAAAATGCAAGCTGATTGGGCAACCTTGGCCGTGAGTTTTGGGTTTTCACGCCTATTCTCGACCTTATTGTCTGTTCACAACTTGAAAATTTCGAGTGCATTAAGAGTGAGTGATAACAACGAATTTACGCATACGCGTGAGTTGGTCTGTTGGTTCTTAACTATAGACTAGGTCTCTAAGACTCCGACCCGGACTAGGTCAAGTCTTGCCTAATTCCCTATAGTTATGGCTCTGATACCAATCTGTCACACCCCAACCGATGGCGGAATCATCGGGGCGCGGCACTGAGCGAAACAGATTGTCCAGAAGTTTCCATAACAACTATCATCGCCATTTAAGTAAACATTACGTCCCATACCGTAACATAAATAGTCAAACAAGTTATTACAGGCAACATCAAAACAAATATTCTGTTCCGACAACTCAGATTCAAAGAAGTAGCGATTGTTTATCTGCTTCTAGAGACCCCTAAAAAGTTATCTACAGACAACTATTTGTTGGGCTCTAAAGCTTTATTCTAGCTTCCATTTCCTACCACATATGCGTCCTAAGCACCTGTCACATACGTTAAAATAAAGTCAATACATAAAATGTAAAGGTGAGCACACAAGTTTGATAATAACATATAGAGTTCGAATTCGTTTACGCATAACCAGCACGTACACATAATGAAATGAAGCACGTTAGTTATCGACACGGATCCATCGATACCAATGACTGCGGGTTGACTGCCCGAGGCAGTTCGCAATACACGATTACCACTGTAATCCATGCAAGTAAAAGATCCTTAACAACCCCCGTGTGAACGGGTGCTGAGTCCAAACTATAGTACTATCGTTGCTAAGGCAGGTAGACAGCATTCCATGTGTAAACATAACAAACAAGCATTCATAAGCCACGTATAACATGCATTAATGGTTAAGCGTTAAAATAGCTTGAGTAGTGTGATAGATGTAGTTTGAATAGTTGTAACGTATGTAACACCCAAAAGTGTTAAAGCAAAAAGGGTTCGAGTATACTCACAGCGATAGTGGATTGAAGGGAGCGCTTTACAGCGAGTACGATTAGCCTGAATAGATTTGATAATGTAACGGTAAGTGTCGCGTAAAACAGTACGGGTGAGAGGGGGCTGAATGACTGACCGTGCGGATCAGTCATCCGTGCGCATGACCTATCCGTGCGGATGGTGGTGCGTGCGGATGGTGTTCCATCCGGGTAAGTTGTCCGTGCGTGTGACTGTCCGTGCGGGTGGCAACCCGTGCGGACTAGTTGTGCGTGCGGACGACTTATCCGTACGGTTAGGTTGCTTGTGTGGATGAATGTTCAAGTGGATTGTTTCTTCCTAAGATGTGTTTGTGTATGATGGCTTGTGCTTTGAAGTTTTCGTTGTAGCATTTTGAAAACACCAAAGTGTTTCTACCTTTCAAGCCGGCCGCGCGGACGGCGGTCCGTGCGTATGGTAGTCCGTGCGGACAGCCTGTGCGCGCGGGCAGAGACAATCCGTCCGGATAGTCTGTCCGTGCGTACGGCTTGGCCGTGCGGATGAAAATTGCTTGGTTTTCGTTTTAAGGCCTTAGTATCTCATGATCCGAAGAGTAATCCATTCAGAGGTTGTCCGTCCGGATTGCTCGTTCGTCGATACTCAAACCTTGTTTGGAAAGTGGGTCCCAAGGGTAGTCCGTGCGGATCACCACTCGCGCGTATGACCTGTACGGCTAGTACGTGCGGATAGCTTGTCCGTGCGGACAACGAGTCTGGTTGTTCCGTTCGTCTACACTTGGTTTCTGTTGTCGTTTATCGAGACGTTCTGATCACGCAGCAACCACTTAGAGTTGTGTTCCCACCCGCGTGACTAGACCGGCCAGGAACCACCCTAACTCAGCCTGTCGGTGACTCGGAACAGCTCTCCCGGTTACCCCGAAATCAGTTGTCTACGGGCAGAATTCCAGATCTGGAACTAGGGCATTACTATTGATGAGTAAAACACAAGGACTGATCGGATTTGTACCGGTTTCAAGGGTAAAAGTGGGAAAGAACTTTGGTCTATTTCTTTCAACTCTTTTATCCTTAGAAAAGTTTAGATCTAGGTGAAATTATTGTAAAAACTTGTAGAAATCGTTTAGATCTGAGATATTCTAGGTGGAATGAGGTCAAGCTTGAAGTTCTTATGAACTTCATGATGACGTCACTAGAGAATACCTCATATCCGGATGATTTCTTGGTTAAAATCGAAGATCCGAAAGATAGAAGTGTGTAGAATTGTGTAGAGATCAAAGATGTACAAGAATTAGTGCAAGATCTTACCTGGATTGGAAGAAATCTGAGAAAAGACGAAGAATGCGTATGGTTCGGACGTCACTTGCCAAAAGTGGAAAAAGTGGAGAGTGACCCGTGTATTTATAGGATGCCAAAAGAGGAAAGGATGGGCCGTGCGTATGGCACGCACCCGGGTAGGTTACCCGCGCGGACTGGCCATCCGTGCGGACTGGCAATCCGTGCGGACTGGCCATCCGTGCAGATGCCGCCTCCCTTGGTGGTTTCGGCGCGATGTTGATTCGGTTTCGGCTTACGAGCAATTCCATAGGGTTCCTAGTCAAATTACTTTCAGTCCCAACTACTTCTTATATGGTTCGATTCGGGGTTCGGGTTCGTTTGTATTCGGGTTAGACTTCGAGTTCGATTGAGTTCGCTTGATTATCTCAACATGTATAATATAAAATAAGACATGCATAAGTAACACGTAAGGCACACACACACGTATAGCGGCAAGTAAAAATACACAGTTCGAGTTACGATTTTGATGTCGATTCGATTTGCATAGCTTGATTAACTTTATCGCATTGTTACTTCCTATCGTTCACAGTCGTAGGTCGATTGAAATATGGCTAGCAGGCTTCGATTATTGCAATGTACGACAATTACTCCACATAATCTAAATATCATACAAACAATTCTACGAGTCGAGTTGCGCGAAATCGGTCGTTGACTTTGACCTTGACTTTGACTTTCACTCGTGAAAACACGGGGTGTTACATTTTCATTTAAGTTTGTATCGTTATCGCAAATCTACTAGTCTAGCTGAGCCTATCGTCACATCCTTAGTGAAACCGTTTATCACATTTGACATTTCATTTCTTTAGCATGCTGTGATAGTCCACTGATTTACTTTCATTTCCTCTTCTTCACAACAAAACTCATTTTTGCTTTTTCAATGTTTTTGGCATTTTCAAATTTTCAAATTTTTTTTTAAATTTTTCTCCCCCTAAAATCAAAATATGTCTCAATTTTGATTTTCTGGGAAAATTTGAAAAAAAACTGTACAAGGTAAAGTGACAACATGATGAGAATTACTTCAATTCTCCATTCACTTGGCTTAAACAATCAGAACTCCCCCTGACAACAAACTATTTTCTCATTATGATTTCAAAACACTTAAGTTTGTTTTAATCAAAATGGTTTTTCCAGAAAATAAGCTTTGTGTGTCATTTCACAAATTTGGGGTTTCATCACCTTGTTTTCTTCAACCATTTGAAACATTTAACAATTTTAGACTCTCATCAACAACAAACACTTGTAGAAAAGATAAATCAAGTACAACTTAATGTCCTTGATTAATCTTCTGTAATTCGAAATATCACCTAAGTGAATTTCTCAAGAAAGATGTCGATACCTGCTCCACTCTTACCAACCTGGTAGCTTCGACAAGTCAGGTTTTTATTTGAAGAGATCCACCCAAGCCTGACCGTTCTTGGGTGCTTTTGAGTTTCCGTTTAACAATGGTGAACAATTTGCATCATCCATTGTTAGACCAGAATTCTCAATTTTTACCTCAACAGATGGCTCATCTGATTTTAATGAATCAGATTCATTGCTCGAACATGGCTCTTCTGACTTTAACGAGTCAGGTTCATCGCCAGAACGTGGCTCTTTTGCTTCCGAAGAAACAAATTCATCACCATCTTTTATTGGAACCCAAAATTTACAAGATTTAGGTTTACCAAATTTATCAACCTGTGACGTGCACAATCTTTCACAATCATTTTTATACTTAAAAACTTTGATAAAGACTTCATCTGAAAAATTAACTTTCTTTGATTGTTCATTAGTTTGATTAGTTAATTTTTCTTTCTTTATCTTCTCTTTTGTCCTCAGATTTGTATCTGATGAGTTCGTTTTACTTGACTTATCATGTTTTGTTGAGTAAGACGATCCATCAGAACCTTTATCTATTTTACCAGTAGTACCCGAGGACAAAATCCTTTCGAGATACTCTCTTGCTTTCTTCCTTTTCTTTCTCAGTCTGTCTTTCTGTCCTTTTGATAACTTCATCTTTTGTTTTTTCACTTTCTATCTTTTGGGCTTTTCTTCAATTTTGACTGAGTTCTTCACCATTTTCTGAGATTCAGCCCTCAATCCTCTCCTAGATCTCATTAGGCAATCTTTGGCAATATGGCGTTTGATTTGACATTCATAGCATCTTCTTGTCTCAAAACTCTGACTTTGGCAGTTAACAGCAATGTGTCCTTGAAAACCACATGTGTAACACACTCTGTTATCATACCATTCATCACTTTCATACCAAACACTCAAATCATGACACTGATTTGATTTGTAGTACTGATTATTTCTCAGTTTTCTATCATTGTATTGATTTGACTTTGAAGACTCTTCATCCCATCTTCTCCTGTAATCTTGATTTGACTTTTGAGCACTGTGGTCAAACCTGCACCACTTATTACCAATTTTTTGTGAGTTTTGATTTTCAAATTTTGTGGTTTTTTATCACGATTGGATGATTGAACTGATGAACTTTTATTGTTGTTTTGAAATTTTTTTGAATTTTTAACATTTTGTTTTTGTTCTACATTCTTCTTAACAGGTTTTTGCTTTGAGCATTCACCTATTTCAGTAGAATGTAAAACAATATCTTTAAAATTTTCTTTTAATTCCAAAAATATTTTCTTTTTCTCTTTTTCATCATCAGTTTTATCATCACAATCTTCAATTATGACTTTGTCATAATTTGTGACATTGTCATTTATTGGAACTGCATTGATCGGTTTTGGACATATATGATTCAGTATTGATGACGAAGTCTCAAAACCTTTCAATTTCTTCTCTAATTCCTTGATTTTATTTTTAGCATATTCAACTTCCTTTTCAAGTCGAATAATATTCTCAAGATGAGAATTTATTGCTATTTGCTTTTCAAGATTATTTTTACCAAAAATAGATTTTTCATTTTCTAAAATTTTTATTTGATTTTGAAAATCTTTTTCACTTTTTAATTTTTCATTTTCAACAAATGTCATTTTATTCTGAAATTCTTTTTCATTTTCTTTTAAAATTTTGTTTTCCAATGTCAAACTCTCCACATCCTTCAAGAGTTTGTCATTATCTGCTTCAGATTTATCACATTTTAAGCACACAACTTCACATTTTGAAGTTTCAATTATCTCAGATTCTTCTTTCTTTGACATTCCTCTGTCTCCATCTTGTATGTTCCTGCAAGAAAGATTTTAACAATATCAACAGGATTCAAGTTTTCATCTAAAAAACAACCTCTCTTGAAATCATATTTCATGACAGATTTTGCATCAAAACATATTCTGATTCTTTTGATTATTTCAAGAATCATATCTAAACTTATATTGTCTAAGTTCTTTTCGATTTCGTTTATCAAATCTTTCTTTTTCTTATTATTTTCACAATTGTGTGTTCTAAGCTCTCTAATAAAATCATTTGGACTAAATTTTGAGAACCTAGAATCCTTCTTCAGTTTAATCAAAAATTCATTCCACTCTGAAGGTAATGCATCTGCAAATTTAGATATCTTTTCAGCATCTGACATCTTTATCCCATATCTTTTCAAATTGTCAAGTAATTCATTATACCTTTTTTCCAACTCATTAAACTTTTCATATTTCCTACACAAAAGATATTCAGATCTTTTAATCCAAGCATCCTTTTTCTCATCTTCTTTCATATACTCCCAATACATATCAAACCAATCATTTATTCTTCCAAGTTTATCGTTTTCCGTTTCGTCAAACATTTTAACCACAATTTCTTTGTTTAATGACTTGGTTCAAAAGTTATTTTTAGCTCAAAGTCCACAAAATTTCAACTTCTTGTTATTTGCGCCTTATAAATCACCTCGAATCACCTGCAAACAAACAAACAAACGATCAGTTTAAACGAACTGAATACGTAACAGTGTGTGTTGATGAAATCAATCTAAGACTCGTGTCGAAGATTTATGGATTCGTTCCAATGTTGTTCAGGTGAAATTACTGAATGAATGGGCTTGATCGGATGTGCCAAGTAATATGGGTTTAGAATGGACTAAACTCTATACTCAAACTTTTAATTGGGCCTTGTAATGATTTGGGCCGAGAATCTTCAACAAACAAATAACTATGTATTGGGCCGCGATCCTTGAATGAATGATCAAATTAATGATCACATGGGCTGACACACTCTTTAATTCTTGATGAAATTTTATTGGACCGGCAGATCTAGTATTTATTATTCACACAAGGGCCGATGACATTGCATGGATATAATGATTTGGCTGAATTATTTATGAATGGATCTATAACAGAATTTATGTGATATCACAAATTTACTTTAATGTCTTGATTGAACCGATATTAATCACAATAGCCGACAGACTCTAATACCCAACACAATGTAATTGGACCTCACAATACTTGTAACATGGTCGACAGTCACATGCAGTCTTGATATCAACAAATGTATTGGGCCGTGTAATATGGACTTTAACTGTAATGAATTGATTGGACCTGCAAAATAGATTCGTGATTTATCTTTTGAAAATGGCTGACAATTTCAAATGTTAATCAAATATGATTGGGCCGATGTATAATGCAATAAATGGCTTTATGAGTTCACGTGATGTGGCCGACAACCTTTTAATCTGATCTACAATTCTATTGGACCTCTCAACATTATTCAGTCAACGCACATAATTTGATGATATGTTTCACGCGAAATGTCTGTTTCACACGAAATCACTTTCAAACGGAATACGTACTTTTGGAGCGAAATAGCTGATTTCGTGTGGAATGTTCAAACGGAATCTGATTTCGTGTGAAATCAGCAACACTTTCAAACGGAATTAGTGATTTCGTGTGAAATCAAAGGCGATTTCAAACGAAATTAGTAATTTCGTGTGAAACAACAGCAGTTTCAAACGAAATTAACCCCAAAAACTAATTCCGTGTGAAATGACAAGGCAATTTCGAGCGAAATTAGGCACTTTCGAGCGAAATAGCTAATTTCGTGCGAAATTAAGCTGACGTCACGCGGTATCGGACACAAAATCTCAGATTTCTCTCAAACGGCTAGGAATTAGGATCTGAAACTTTGTAGGGTTATAGATCAGGTATTTTCGCACAACATATCAAAAAAACATGTAATTTGGACCGTAAAAACCTGTTCAATTTGACGATTTTCAGTGAAAAACGTGAAAAAACGATAAAGATGAAGAAATAGATGAAATCTGATGCAATTCGGATCTGAAATCGATGAAATCCTGTACGAATCAATGTGTTTGATCAATGCAATCGAGCTCCTGCTCTGATACCACTTGTAGGATCGGTTTTCACTCCGAACGATTGCAAAACGAACGTGTGACGTGCGGAATCCGTATACGAACGTGACCGAACACACGAGAACGTACTATAACCGTGATTCTTATTGATTAATATGACGAATACAATGCACCGAGAATCACGTTTGAGGACTTTCTCTCTATAGACTTTCTCTCTCTAAGCTTAGCTCTCCAAAATGTCAAATGAGCAAAAAGTCTTATATCTAACACTATAGCTCCCTATTTATAGGCCAAGGATATAAGGA
Source organism: Helianthus tuberosus (assembly GCA_030545235.1). Classification (NCBI taxonomy): domain Eukaryota; kingdom Viridiplantae; phylum Streptophyta; class Magnoliopsida; order Asterales; family Asteraceae; genus Helianthus; species Helianthus tuberosus. The sequence continues at coordinate 151,959 of JARYGA010060927.1, forward strand.
AGGTTTCCTTATTTACAGAAATGCCACCTTGCCTTTTCTATTAAAATATAACACTTTAAGCCTAGATTTCTTCAGTTTCAGCTACGGTTTTAGATTGACGGAGGCGATAGACATAAATGTACCAACAGAATCGTTGAGCGAAAACACTTGACATCCTCCTAGAAACAGCTTTTCTTTCCACCAGACCTTTCTCCATCAATTAGGAATCTGATGCCGTCACTAAACACATTCCTCAAATTGTAACCATTTGTTGAGTGTTTTTTTTGTGTCTAATCCGCATATATATCACCATTGCCCTTGATTTTCTTGACTGTATATCTCTTAAATGTCAACATATACACGTGTGATTTAGTTTACAAAGATCTTTCAATGCCGAGAACCTCGATCAGAGAGTAAAAAAGGCGTAAGGTTCACAATGGTGTAAAATTAAAATGGGATATACCGGGCTAGGATTCGAGTTACAGGAACAAGGGCCAAACCAACCACCCAAGAATGGAATCGTCGAGCGAAAACACTTGAAAACCTTCTAGAAGCAGCTTTTCTTGCCACCAGACCTTTCTTCATAAATTAGGAATCTGATGCCGCCACTAAACACATTCCTTAAATTGTAGCCATTTGTTGAGTGTTTTTTTTGGTGTCTAATCCGCATATATATCACCATTACCGTTGATTTTCTTGACGGTATATCTCTTAAATGTCAACATATACACGTGTGATTTAGTTTACGAAGATTTTTCAATACCGAGAACCTCGATCAAAGAGTAAAAAAGGCGTAAGGTTCACAATGGTGTAAAATTAAAATGGGATATACCGGGATAGCATTCGAGTTACAGGAATAAGGGCCAAACCAACCATCCAAGAATGGAATCGTTGAGCGAAAACACTTGACAACCTCCTAGAAGCAGCTTTTCTTGCCACCAGGCCTTTCTCCATCACTTAGAAATCTGATGCCGTCACTAAACACATTCCTTAAATAGTAGGCATTTGTTGAGTGTTTTTTTTGGTGTCTAATCCACATATATATCACCATTGCTCTTGATTTTCTTGACTGTATATATCTTAGATGTCAACATATACACGTGTGATTTAGTTTACAAAGATTTTTCTATGCCGAGAACCTCGATCAGAGTGTAAAAAGGGCGTAAGGTTCACAATAGTGTAAAATTAAAATGGGATATACCGGGCTAAGATTCGAGTTACAGGAACAAGGGCCAAACAAACCACCCAAGAATGGAATCGTCGAGCGAAAACACATGACAACCACCTAGAAACAGCTTTTCTTGCCACCAGACCTTTCTCCATCTATTAGGAATCAGATGCCGTCACTAAACACGTTCCTTAAATTGAATTGCCCTTGATTTTCTTGACTGTATATCTCTTAAATGTCAACATAGACACGTGTGATTTAGTTTACGAAGATTTTTTAATGCCGAGAAAATCGATCAGAGAGTAAAAAAGGCATAAGGTTCACAATGGTGTAAAATTAAAATGGGATATACCGGGCTAGGATTCGAGTTACAGGAACAAGGGCCAAACCAACCACCCCAGAATGGAATCGTCGAGCGAAAACACTTGACAACCTCCTAGAAGCAGCTTTTCTTGCCACCAGACCTTTCTCCATCAATTAGGAATCTGATGCCGTCACTAAACACATTCCTTAAATTGTAGCCATTTGTTGAGTGTTTTTTTTTAAGTCTAATCCGCATATATATCACCATTGCCCTTGATATTATTAACTGTATATCTCTTAAATGTCAATATATACACGTGTGATTTAGTTTACGAAGATTTTTCAATGCCGAGAACAGCGATCAGAGAGTAAAAAAGGCGTAAGGTTCACAATGGTGTAAAATTAAAATGGGATATACCGGGCTAGGATTCGAGTTACAGGAATAAGGGCCAAACCAACCACCCAAGAATGGAATCGTCGAGCGAAAACACTTAACAACCTACTAGAAACAGCTTTTCTTGCCACCAGACCTTTCTCCATCAATTAGGAATCTGATGCCGTCACTAAACACATTCCTTAAATTGAATTGCCCTTGATTTTCTTGACTGTATATCTCTTAAATGTCAACATAGACACGTGTGATTTAGTTTACAAAGATTTTTCAATGCCGAGAAACTCGATCAGAGAGTAAAAAAGGCATAAGGTTCACAATGGTGTAAAATTAAAATGGGATATACCGGGCTAGGATTCGAGTTACAGGAACAAGGGCCAAACCAACCACCCAAGAATGGAATCGTCGAGCGAAAACACTTGACAACCTCCTAGAAGCAGGTTTTCTTGCCACCAGACCTTTCTCCATCAATTAGGAATCTGATGCCGTCACTAAACACATTCCTTAAATTGTAGCCAGTTGTTGAGTGTTTTTTTTTATGTCTAATCCACATATATATTACCATTGCCCTTGATTTTATTAACTGTATATCTCTTAAATGTCAATATATACACGTGTGATTTAGTTTACGAAGATTTTTCAATGCCGAGAACATCGATCAGAGAGTAAAAAAGGCGTAAGGTTCACAATGGTGTAAAATTAAAATCGGATATACCGTGCTAGGATTCGAGTTACAGGAATAAGGGCCAAACCAACTACCCAAGAATGGAATCGTCGAGCGAAAACACTTGACAACCTTCTAGAAGCAGCTTTTCTTGTCACCAAACCTTTCTCCATCAATTAGGAATTTGATGTAGTCACTAAACACATTCCTTAAATTGTAGCCATTTGTTGAGTGTTTTTTTTGGTGTCTAATCCGCATATATATCACCATTGCCCTTGATTTTCTTGACTGTATATATCTTTAATGTCAACATATACACGTGTGATTTAGTTTACAAAGATTTTTCAATGCCGAGAACCTCGATCAGAGAGTAAAAAAGGCGTAAGGTTCACAATGGTGTAAAATTAAAATGGGATATACCGGGCTAGGATTCGAGTTACAGGAACAAGGGCCAAACCAACCACCCAAGAATGGAATCGTCGAGCGAAAACACTTGACAACCTTCTAGAAGCAGCTTTTCTTTACACCAGACCTTTCTTCATCAATTAGGAATCTGATGCCGCCACTAAACACATTCCTCAAATTGTAGCTATTTGTTGAGTGTTTTTTTTGTGTCAATCCGCATGTATATCACCATTGCCCTTGATTTTCTTGACTGTATATCTCTTAAATGTTAACATATACACGTGTGATTTAGTTTAAGAAGATTTTTCAATGCCGAGAACCTCGGTCAGAGAGTAAAAAAGGCATAAGGTTCACAACGGTGTAAAATTAAAATGGGATATACCGGGCTAGGATTTGAGTTACAAGAATAAGGGCCAAACCAACCACCCAAGAATGGAATCGTCGAGCGAAAACACTTGACAACCTTCTAGAAGCAGCTTTTCTTGTCACCAGACCTTTCTCCATCAATTAGGAATTTGATGCCGTCACTAAACACATTCCTTAAATTGTAGCCATTTGTTGAGTGTTTTTTTTTTGGTGTCTAATCCGCATATATATCACCATTGCCCTTGATTTTCTTAACAGTATATCTCTTAAATGTCAACATATACCCGTGTGATTTAGTTTACGAAGATTTTTCATTGCCGAGAACATCGATCAGAGAGTAAAAAAGGCGTAAGGTTCACAATGGTGTAAAATTAAAATTGGATATACCGGGCTAGGATTCGAGTTACAGGAATAAGGGCCAAACCAACCACCCAAGAATGCAATCGTCGAGCGAAAACACTTGACAACCTACTAGAAACAGCTTTTCTTGCCACCAGACCTTTCTCCATCAATTAGGAATCTGATGCCGTCACTAAACACATCCCTCAAATTGTAATCAATTTGTTGAGTGTTTTTTTTGTGTCTAATCCGCATATATATCACCATTGCCCTTGATTTTCTTGATTGTATATCTCTTAAATGTCAACATATACACGTGTGATTTAGTTTACAAAGATTTTTCAATGCCGAGAACCTAGATCAGAGAGTAAAAAAGGCGTAAGGTTCCCAATGGTGTAAAATTAAAATGGGATATACCGGGCTAGGATTTGAGTTACAGGAACAAGGGCCAAACCTACCACCCAAGAATGGAATCGTCGAGCGAAAACAATTGACAACCTTCTAGAAGCAGCTTTTCTTGCCACCAGACCTTTATTCATCAATTAGGAATCTGATGCCGCCACTAAACACATTCCTTAAATTGTAGCCATTTGTTGAGTGTTTTTTTTGTCTAATCCGCATATATATCACCATTGCCCTTGATTTTCTTGACTGTATATCTCTTAAATGTTAACATATACACGTGTGATTTAGTTTACGAAGATTTTTCAATGCCGAGAACCTCGGTCAGATAGTAAAAAAGGCTAAGGTTCACAATGGTGTAAAATTAAAATTGGATATACCGGGCTAGGATTCGAGTTACAGGAACAAGGGCCAAACCAACCACCCAAGAATGGAATCGTCGAGCGAAAACACTTGACAACCTACTAGAAACATCTTTTCTTGCCACCAGACCTTTCTCCATCAATTAGGAATTTGATGCCGTCACTAAACACATCCCTCAAATTGTAGCCATTTGTTGAGTGTTTTTTTTTTGTGTGTAATCCGCATATATATCACCGTTGCCCTTGATTTTCTTGACTGTATATGTCTTAAATGTCAACATATACACGTGTGATTTAGTTTACAAAGATTTTTCAATGCCGAGAACCTTGATCAGAGAGTAAAAAAGGCGTAAGGTTCACAATGGTGTAAAATTAAAATGGGATATACCGGGCTAGGATTCGAGTTATAGGAACAAGGGCCAAACCTACCACCCAAGAATGGAATCGTCAAGCGAAAACACTTGACAACCTTCTAGAAGCAGCTTTTCTTGCCACCAGACCTTTCTTCATCAATTAGGAATCTGATGCCGCCACTAAACACATTCCTTAAATTGTAGCCATTTGTTGAGTGTTTTTTTTGTTTTTAATCCGCATATATATATCACCATTGCCCTTGATTTTCTTGACTGTATATCTCTTAAATGTCAACATATACACGTGTAATTTAGTTTACGAAGATTTTTCAATGCCGAAAACCTCGGTCATAGAGTAAAAAAGGCGTAAGGTTCACAATGGTGTAAAATTAAAATGGGATATACCGGGCTAGGATTTGAGTTACAGGAATAAGGGCCAAACCAACCACCCAAGAATGGAATCATCGAGCAAAAACACTTGACAACCTCCTAGAAGCAGCTTTTCTTATCACCAGACCTTTCTCCATCAATTAGGAATCTGATGCCGTCACTAAACACATTCCTTAAATTGTAGCAATTTGTTGAGTGTTTTTTTTTTGTGTCTAATCCGCATATATATCACCATTGCCCTTGATTTTCTTGACAGTATATCTCTTAAATGTCAACATATACACGTGTGATTTAGTTTACAAAGATTTTTCAATGCCGAGAACCTCGATCAGAGAGTAAAAAAGGTGTAAGGTTCACAATGGTGTAAAATTAAAATGGGATATATTGGGATAGGATTCGAGTTACAGGAACAAGGGCCAAACTAACCACCCAAGAATGGAATCGTCGAGCGAAATCACTTGACAACCTCCTAGAAGCAGCTTTTCTTGCCACCAGACATTATTCCATCAATTAGGAATCTGATGCCGTCACTAAACTCATTTCTTAAATTGTAGCCATTTGTTGAGTGTTTTTTTGTTGTCTAATCAGCATATATATCACCATTGCCCATTATTTTCTTGACTGTATATCTCTTAAATATCAACATACACACGTGTGATTTAGTTTACGGAGATTTTTCAATGCCGAGAACCTCGATCAGAGAGTAAAAAAGGCGTAAGGTTCACAATGGTGTAAAATTAAAATGGGATATACCAGGCTAGGATTCGAGTTACAGGAACAAGGGCCAGACCAACCACCCAAGAATGGAATCGTCGAGCGAAAACACTTGACAACCTCCTAGAAGCAGCTTTTCTTGCCACCAGACCTTTCTCCCTCAATTAGGAATCTGATGCCATAACTAAACACATTCCTTAAATTGTAGCCATTTGTTGAGTGTTTTTTTGGTGTCTAATCCGCATATATATCACCATTGCCCTTGATTTTCTTGATTGTATATCTCTTAAATGTCAACATATACACGGGTAAACTCTAGTATTTATAGTATGGAAGTTTTGATGTGTATAATGATTTATATTTATATATAAATAATAATTAATAAAATACCTATTTTACTTATATTTATAATACTACATTAGCGTCCAGCTAGCTAAACAGTTCGGCGAAGTGATGCCTTAGGCCTGCTGACACGTTTCCGTCAAAGTGATGGTAGGTCAAAAGCTAAAATCCGGTGGTCACTATTCCGGCGATTCTTGTTCCGGCGATTCATTCAAACATTAAAAGAAACATTAAAACAAACAAACAAACATTGAATGCTAAATCACTAAATGCAAATGATTGATCATGAATGCATTCAAACCCCAAAGATCATGAATGCATCAAAAACAAAAATTACCTTTTCATGATCAGTCTTTCATTACCACCAAGTCTTCTTTAACCAAGTCTTCCACAATCATCTTCATTGAAAAGCTGCCAAAGTGATTTGCCGTGTATTCTTCAACCAAGTTTTCTTCAACCAAGTCTTTTTTAACCAAGTCTTCCACAATCATATCTGTCAAAGATATAATCACATTATCAGAGTTCCAAGTTTTCCATCCAAGTTCATCACTTGTGAAACTTGAGAATTCCGGCTGATCCAAGTTCATCACATTATCGTTCACTGGTATAACCATTTCCGGCGTCGGCGCCGGCTCCGGCTCTGGCCCATTAGAAGTCGGCTCCTGCTTCGGCTTCTTACGAGTCACAGTTACTGAAATCGTGTAAGCCACAAATGAAATCATACTCACGATTATTGAAATGACGATTACATTGTTCACGAGGTTACTCATTGTTTGAGTGTGTTTACTGTTTGTGGGTGTTTGGAGAGCCTATTCATCTGATTTTGTAATGACTTTTGAAGAGTATGGGGGTGTTTGGATAATACCAACCGCAAAGACTAATCCCACTTTCACTATTATTTTGGTGTATTATTTTTTTTAAATCATTAAATAATTACATTATTAATAGTAATAACTAATTAAAATTATTTTAGTGAAAACTGACTCTATAATACTTGTTTATCTCACGTTTTCGTTCGTGTATATATGTATATGTAAGCATATATGTATACATATATATATATATATAATAACTTAGAAACTAATATTTTGATATATAAAAATCAAGTAAACTATATATATAAGCCACAATATTTGTCGGCACTTTGAAAAAAATAAGGACGTCTCAATGGTATATTTGAAATTTTATAAAACATTATACATTAAAAGTTATTAATATAAAAACAAATTACAAGAAAAAATAAATATAATTATATAAAAATTAAAACTTTAAACTTAGGGTTTAGGGTTTAGGGTTTAGGGTCTAGGGTCTAGGGTATAGGGTCTTTAGGGTCTAGGGTATAGGGTCTTTGGGGTCTAGGATTTAGGGTTTAGGGTGTAGTATTTACAATGGTGAAATAAATGTCATCACAACCATTGCAATACTCCAACGTTTTTTTTTTTCCAAATGGCTAGTGTAGCGGTAGCAATAGTTATTTTGTGTATTTTATATAGTGAGTTTACAATTTTGATAAATTAAAATAAGAATTGTTTTTGACAATGTTGTAAAAGTAGGATTACAAGGCCGAGTACTCGCTACAAGGTATGTTGCCGAGGCGAGTTTCTGTAAATATGCCTAGTTACTAAGAATCGGTCAAATGTGGTCAACCTCTGCCAGAACCATATCTTATCGGTGAACTTGGACTGATTTTTTGGCACCCACTCATGCAAAGGTAGGCCCATTGGGCCTGCGAAGCCCACATTCGCAGTGCCCAAGTATTTGAGGGGCCAAAGTTTTTTTTTTTGTCTATATAAGCGAGCCACATTAGCGATTCAGTAACTATTAACTTTTTAAAATATTAAAAAATACATTTGTAATTATTTTAATATACCATATGTTATTGATGGAGGGTATGTTATGTAAATGTATGCATGTTGATCGGCTATATCCACGTTCGCAGTGCCCAAGTATTTGAGGGGCCAAAGTTTTTTTGTATATATAAAAATATAGTTTTAGTATCATCAACAAATTAGTAAATTACTAATAAATATTTCTAAATTAATGTGACATTACATGTCCTTATATCTCTAACAAAAATGTTTAAAAATTGATTTTGGGAACCATAAAAGACTATTATGTTTTATTTTGATGCTTTTGTATTATATATACTAGGTTATAGTGGGTGTTATTTTGAAAAAAACTATCTGAAGGACATAAGCGAAACTATGCAAACATTTGACATACATTTATCCACTTCACTACATCGTGCGTGGTCCCCCGCACGGGTAACCTCTAGTATTTATAATATGGAAGTTTTGATGTGTATAATGATTTATATTTATATATAAATAATAATTAATAAAATACCTATTTTACTTATATTTATAATACTACATTAGCGTCCAGCTAGCTAAACTGTTCGGCGAAGTGATGCCTTAGGCCTGCTGACACGTTTCCGTCAAAGTGATGGTAGGTAAAAGCTAAAATCCGGTGGTCACTATTCAGGCGATTCTTGTTCCGGCGATTCATTCAAACATTAAAAGAAACATTAAAACAAACAAACAAACATTGAATGCTAAATCACTAAATGCAAATGATTGATCATGAATGCATTCAAACCCCAAAGATCATGAATCCATCAAAAACAATAATTACCTTTTCATGATCAGTCTTTCATTACCACCAAGTCTTCTTTAACCAAGTCTTCCACAATCATCTTCATTGAAAAGCTGCCAAAGTGATTTGCCTTGTATTCTTCAACCAAGTTTTCTTCAACCAAGTCTTTTTTAACCAAGTCTTCCACAATCATATCTGTCAAAGATATAATCACATTATCAGAGTTCCAAGTTTTCCATCCAAGTTCATCACTTGTGAAACTTGAGAATTCCGGCTGATCCAAGTTCATCACATTATCGTTCACTGGTATAACCATTTCCGGCGTCGGCGCCGGCTCCGGCTCTGGCCCATTAGAAGTCGGCTCCTGCTTCGGCTTCTTACGAGTCACAGTTACTGAAATCGTGTAAGCCACAAATGAAATCATACTTACGATTATTGAAATGACGATTACATTGTTCACGAGGTTACTCATTGTTTGAGTGTGTTTACTGTTTGTGGGTGTTTGGAGAGCCTATTCATCTGATTTTGTAATGACTTTTGAAGAGTATGGGGGTGTTTGGATAATACCAACCGCAAAGACTAATCCCACTTTCACTATTATTTTGGTTTATTATTTTTTTAAATCATTAAATAATTACATTATTAATAATAATAACTAATTAAAATTATTTTAGTGAAAACTGACTCTATAATACTTGTTTATCTCACGTTTTCGTTCGTTTATATACGTATATGTAAGCATATATGTATACATATATATATATATATAATAACTTAGAAACTAATATTTTGATATATAAAAATCAAATAAACTATATATATAAGCCACAATATTTGTCGGCACTTTAAAAAAAATAAGGACGTCTCAATGGTAT
>JARYGA010060928.1:0-29393 GCA_030545235.1 Helianthus tuberosus
AAAAATGTGCGCGCGTTTTGAAAAAGTTTTGAAAAACTGATTAGGCCGTCGATTTTAAGCTTTCTTAAAATCCTTGTGTCCCCGGCAGCGGCGCCAAAAACTTGATGCGTGTGAAGTGTATATATAAGTTTAAGTATATTTTAAGCCCTTTTACACTTTTTAGCCAAGTTTTAAATTTATAAAACACGATATTTATTAACACTAAACACACATATGGGCAACTGCACCCATCGTGAGCGTAGTATAGTGTTGGTAGGATACCGAGGTCGTCCAAGGACACAAGAGCTTTTAGTACCGGTTTATCCTCAACGTCTAATCAAATCAAAAGTTTAGAAAAAGGTTTTAAACTAGAAAAATAAAAACTAACTAAAATGCTGAAAATAAAATAAAAGTAAAAACAGATAGACAAGATGAATCACTTGGCTCCGACTCGTGTTTAGTGTAACCTTTGATTATTTCTGCACTTTTGCACTTTTTAAGAGATTATCTTAGTTATTGTAGTAGGCCCCTCTTTTGAAGGTGACGTTACCCTTAACCCAGTAGTTTGAGTCAGCAAAGGATACAATCCTAAAGGGTTGGATTATTGAAAGATAATTAATTAAGTTATTAATGCATATTATGGTAGGCCACTCTTTTGAAGGTGACGTTACCCTCGGCTAAGTAGTCTGAGTCAGCAGGCATACAGTCCTAAGTAGCCGGGTTAAAGTATTAATAGTAGCTTACATATGAGGGGATCAAAGAGTTTGGACCCCCGCCATCCAATACCGGTAAGTATCGAAGGAGGTCCTACTAAATTTAACCCAGGTCCTTGCAGGATCTATACACTGAACAAGGCAAGACTCTTACTAAACTGTTCCCTTAACCCCCGACCAGGTAGTCAACATACCTCCATATAGACCGTGGAGATATGAATGGTGAAAATCTTTTATTTTATATAGACAGTAAAATAATGCCAAGACACCACGGACAAACGATAAGGAAGAATCACCTTCAACATAAGAAACTAGTTATTAAAGTCATTAATACATAACCAAGTAAAAAGTGCGAAAAGATTAAAAATAAAAAAGTATTACACTAGACACTTGTCTTCACCAAGTTATGTAAGAGACTTAGGCAAACATAGCCTTTGATTGTCAAGAACTCTTACGATCAATCTTGGATCCCGAGACGACTCACACACTCTATGATGGACAATGGATGATGGTGGTGAATGATGGTGTTATGGTGGTGGTGGGTGGTGGGTGAAGTGTGAGAGAGGTGGTGTGCCAAGGGATGGTTTGCAATTGAGCCAAGCACCCCTATTTATAGGCTAAACAGAAGCTTGGGCACGGCCCTGTGTCCATCATCCTTCCCTGTCTTCATTAATTGCTCTTGTCTGCATTAGTTGACCACGCCCCCATGTCCACTGGGCACGCTCCCGTGTGCAGAAGCAAATCTGTACTATCAAGATTTCCCCAGATCCTGCGAATCTTAGAGTTGACCACGGCCCCGTGGTGGGCGATAGAAGCTTCTACAGCTTTGTCTTTTCTGCTGGCACTTGGGCACGCCCACGTGTTCACTGAGCACGGGGCGTGTTCAGCCTTCTGTTTTCTTGATTTTGCTTGGGAAGATGCTGTCGGGGGGTCGGGCATGCCACGTTTGTTCCTTTTCTTGTATTTATGCTAGATTTAGCTGCCTTTTTGCTTCTTTTGTTAATTTGAGCTCATTTAATCCTGAAAATACAAAAGGAAGACAAAAGCATACTTTTTCCAACATTAGTACTAAAAAAGGGTTAGTTTTATGCCACAATTGATGTAATTTATATGTTGCATTTTGCACACATCAAATACCCCCACACTTGAATCTTTGCTTGTCCTCAAGCAAAACTCTTTATAATGTGGCTTTACACTCCCAAATGGAATAGGTAGAAGAGCAGGTTTTGGGCTTGTCATAGAGTGTCGAGATTTCCAAGATTCTTTATTAAGTTTTTATTTTTATTTATTTACAATCCTATTCGTCATGATTTATTTAAAACGTTACATAAGATAAATTACTTATTAGGGCATAACATGCCTTTTTAAAATTCCATTTATATACAAGTTCACATACCTCACGGGGGATCACTCAACACTCGGCTGAAGATGTATTTTAGTGAATCACTATAGAGCGGCATGGAACTTACTCCTACCATAGGCTTGCCAAGCAATCAATCATCCTCCTTTTTAACTATATACCTTTGTAAATATCAAGAGGACTTTTTGGGTGAAGGGTTAGGTTTGGGTTAAAGGTAGGTGGTTGGGTTTGTGGTTAGTAAAAGGGCGAAAGGCGTAAAAAGCGTCGGTTTTCGTAAGACTTTTTATTTTTGCATATTTTTATTTTGATGAAGCTATTATTCAAACAAAGTTATTTTTGATGAACTTGTTTTTCTTTTGCTTCGTCATCATTTTTTTTTGTCATACGAAAAACCGAGCTTGTTACTAAAACAAAGGGTTAAAAATAAAAAGGGTTTTGGTGGGTGAAAGGGTGTTTGATTTGGGTTATGGAATGAAAAGGTTTAAGCTCAAAGGGGTTAACTAGGGGGATTTTGGGTAGGTGGTAAAAAAAATAATGGTGTAGAAATAAAAAAGGGTTAATCCTAATGCCTCCATCATTTACTTACTCAGGTTTAAGTTGGTAAGGACCGGGAATGTATCGTCGTGGCAAGTTCTAGAGTCGTAAGAACCAAGCGGCCATTCACACAAGAAACGAAAAATGAGCATTTAGTTTAAAGATATATGTTTGTATGCTCTATAAAGGCTCAAAACTCACTTTTGTGGGAATGGGTTTTTATGTGATCTAGTATATATAATCAAATTTTAACTAAGCTTGTCATGTCGTTTCATAATTTTCTTATGTTGGTTCTTTTTATCACGACGCTATCGGTTGTAAGTTTGTAAAAATATAGCCTTTTTAGAACTTGAAATTCCCGAGTTAAACCTAGACAAGTAATAAAATGAGAATTTTTTTGAAAAAAATTGGGGTGATTAGCGGTTCCAATAGAGTTTTGTGTAAGGCTTGTTATTAGGACTTGCAAGATTCAAGGTTTTAGCATCCCCCCCCCCCCCCCACACACTTAAATTTAAGTGTGGGGGGATGCTAAAACTTTATTTTTGGGACACATTTAGGACAATGTGTAATTTAAGTGTGTGGGGATGCTAAAACCTTGAATTTTGCAAGTCCTAATAACAAGCCTTACACCAAACTCTATTGGAACCGCTAATCACCCCAATTTTTTTTTTCAAAAACTTTTCGTTTTTTTTACTTTTCTTGGTTTAATTTGGGAATAACAAGTTCTAAAAAGTTTATATTTTTACAAATTTACAACCGATAGCGTCGTGATAAAAAGAACCAACATAAGAAAATTATGAAACGGCGTGACAAATCTAGTTAAAATTTGATTATATATACTTGATCACATTATAAACCCATTCCCACAAAAAGTGAGTTTTGAGCCTTTATTGAGCATACAAGCATACATCTTTAAACTAAATGCTCATTTTTCGTTTCTTGTGTGAATAGCCGCTTGGGTCTTACGACTCTAGAACTTGTCACGACGATACATTCTCGGTCCTTACCAACTTAAACCCAAGTAAGTAAATGATGGAGGCATTAGGACTAACCCATTTTTCTTTCAACACCATTATTTTTCTTTTTCTTTTAACCTACCCAAAATCCCCCTAGTTAACCCCTTTGAGCCTAAACATTTTCATTTCCAAACCCACAAAACAAACACCCTTCACCCACCAAACCCTTTTTTTCTTTTAAACCCTTTTGTTTTAGTAAAAAGCTCGGTTTTCTTGTGACGTTCCTTATAAAATAAATGAAGTCTAGAAATAAACAAACAAGTTCCTCAAAGAAACTTTGTTTGAAAGTGTTTAGTTTGAATAAAAGTCACAAAAACAAAAAGTTTTACGACGACCGACGCTTTTTACGCTTTTAGCCCTTTTTACTAACCACTAACCCAAAACCGCCTACCTTTAACCCAAGCCTAACCCTTCCCCAAGTCCTCTTGATATTTACAAAGGTTCATAGTTAAAAAGGAGGAGGATTGATTACTTGGAAAGCTTATGGAAGAAGTAAGTTCCATGCCGGTCTCGAGTGTTTCACAAAAATACATCTCCGGCCGAGTGTTGAGTGATCTCTCATGAGGTATGTGAACTTGTATATAAATGGAATTTTAAAGAGGCATGTTATGCCCAAATAAGTAATTTCTCCTATGAAATGTTCTAAATAAATCATGACGAATAGGATTGTAAATAACATAAAAATAAAACCCAATAAAGATCTTGGATTCCCGACACTCAAGACAAGCCCAAAACTTCTCTTCTACCCATTCCATTTGGGCGTGTAAGCCACATTTTGAAGAGTTTTGCTTGAGGACAAGCAAAGATTCAAGTGTGGGGGTATTTGATGTGTGTAAAATGCAACATATAAATTACATCAAATGAGGCATAAAACTAACCCTTTTTTAGTACTAATGTTGGAAAAAATGTGCTTTTGTCTTCCTTTTGTATTTTCAGGACTAAATGAGCGTAATTGAACAAAACGAACAAATTTGCAGCCAAATCTAACATAAATACAAAGAAAGGAATAAACGTGGCATACCCGACCCCTCGGCAGCATCTTCCCAAAGCAAAAGCAAAAACAAAGAAACAGAAGGCTGACTACGGCCCTGTGCCCAGCGGACACGGGGGCGTGGCTAGATACCAGCAGAAAAGACAAAGCCTTAGAAGCTTATATTCCCAGCATGGGGGCGTGCCCAACTCAACACGGGCTATGGTCAACGCTAAGATTCGCAAAATCTTGCAAATCTTGATAGTACAGATTCGCTTCTGCACACGGAGCGTGCCCAGTAAACACGGGGGTGTGTGGAGCTAATGCAGACAAATTGCAATTAATGAAGAAAGAGAAAAAGGATGGACACAGGGTCGTGCCCAATGGACACGGGGTCGTGTCCGGGCTTCTGTGCAGGCTATAAATAGAGGTGCTTGGCTCACTTCAAAGGCATCCCTTGGCAAATCACCTCTCTCCCACTTCACCCACACTCCACCAACATCACAACACCCACATCCACCAACATCATCCATCATCTATCTTAGAGTGTATGTAGTAGTCTCGGGATCCAAGATTGATCGTAAGAGTTCTTGACAATCAAAGGCCATGTTTGCCTAAGTCTCTTACATCACTTGGTGAAGGAAAACATTTAACGTAATACTTTTGCTTTTTTAATCTTTTCGCACTTTTTATTTGGTTTTGTATTAATGACTTTAGTAACTAGTTTCTTATGCTGAAGGTGAAACTTCCTTATCATTTGGCCGTGGTGTCTTGGCGTTATTTTACTGTCTATATAAAATAAAAGATTTACACCATTCATATCTCTACGGTCTATATAGAGATATGTTGGCTACCTGGTTGGGGGTTAAGGGAATGGTTTGGTAAGGTTCTTGCCTTGTTCAGTGTATAGATCCTGCAAGGTCCTGGGTCAAGCTTACTAGGATCTCCTTCATACCCACTGGTATTGGATGGCGGGGGTCCGAATGGCTTGATCCCCTCATATGTAAACTACTATTAATACATTAACCCGGCTACTTGGGATTGTATCCTTGCTGACTCAAACCACTTAGCCGAGGGTAACTTCGCCTTCAAAAGAGGGGCCTACCACATTACGCATTAATAACTTAATTAATTATCTTTCAATATTCTGACCCTTTAGGATTGTATCCTTGCTGACTCAAACTACTGGGTTCAGGGTAACGTCATCTTCAAAATAGGGGCCTACTACGATAACTAAGATAATCTCTTAAAAAGTGCAAAAGTGCGGAAATCATCAAATGCTACATTAAAGGCGAGTCGGATCCAAGTGATTTATCTTGTCTATCTGTTTTATTTTTATTTTATTTTCATCATTTTTAGTTTTTATTTTTCATGTTTAAAACCTTTTCTAAAACTTTTGATTTGATTAGACGTTAAGGATAAACCGGTACTAAAAGCTCTTGTGTCCTTGGATGACCTCGGTATCCTACCAACACTATACTACGCTCACGATGGGTTCAGTTGTCCATATGTGTGTTTAATGTTAGTAGAATATCGTGTTTTATAAATTTAAAACTTGACTAAAGTGTTAAAAAGGGCTTAAAATATTAATAAAAACATATTACACCTAACGCACATCACATCACCCGGTTGGAATCGCGTGTCGCTAGTGTGTTCACTGTAACCTGTACAACCAATTTACTGCTAACTGTCGTACTGGTCCCCGCCAAGCTCCAGCTCAAATGCAAGCTCCTGCTCTACCAGCTCCTCAGGGACAACAAGCAGCTCCTGCTCCCGCTGTTCATGCAAGAGCCTGCTATGCGTGTGGTTATCCAAACCATTTCGCAAATGTCTGCCCAAACAGAGTGGTGAAGCAAGAGCCACAGTAGCAGCAGCAGCCAGCGCAGCAACAACACCAACAGCTGCAGCAGCAGCAGCCAACTGCGAGTCTTCAACATCAACGCTCGCCAGGCCCAAGCAGACAACAACGTGGTTAATGGTACGTTTCTCGTAAATGGTATATATGCTTCGTGTTTGTTTGATGCTGGAGTCGATAACTGTTTCGTATCGTTCGATTCGAAAGGCACCTAAACTATAAACGCGTTAACCTCCCATCAACATTCGACGTAGAAGTTGCCACTAGAAGAACCGTCACTGTTAGATCCGTTCTGCGCAACTGTACTCTTGAGCTCAACAGTCACGCTTTCCCGATCAATCTCATCCCGATGGAGCTCGGTAGCTTTGATGTCATAGTAGGCATGGATTTCCTTCGGGAGAATTATGCTGAAATTGTTTGTTTCGATAAAATGATTCGTTTTTCTATCTCAAACGGTGATCAATTGTGTGTTTATGGCGAAGTCGCTTCGAAGAAGTTACAACTCATGTCGTATGTCCAAGCTAGCAAGTATCTTCGCAAGGAATACCAAGCTTTCTTGGCACACATCGTAGTAGCGGAGGAAAAGGAAGTTAAGGCAATGGAAAGGGTGCCTGTGGTTCATGATTTTCCTAACGTCTTTCCTGATGATTTACCTGGTCTACCGCCCACTCATGATATCGATTTTCGAATCAACCTCATTCTTGGAGCAAATCCTGTTGCTAGAGCACCTTATCGTCTCGCTCCATCTGAAATACACGAACTCTCGAGTCAGCTCCAGGAACTGCTTGATAGAGTCTTTATTCGCCCTAGCACCTCTCCATGGGGCGCGCCTGTCCTTTTTGTCAAAAAGAAGGATGGATCGTTCCGGATGTGCATCGACTACAGGGAATTGAATAAGCTTACCATCAAGAATCATTACCCCTTACCTTGAATCGATGATTTGTTTGATCAGTTACAAGGTGCTACGTGTTTCTCGAAGATTGATCTACGCTCAGGCTATCACCAATTACGAATCCAAGAAGAAGATATACCCAAAACCGCTTTTCGAACCCGATACGGTCACTACGAGTTTGTTATTATGCACTTTGGTTTAACCAATGCGCCCGCAGTTTTCATGGATCTAATGAATCGCGTGTGTAAACCCTTTCTCGACAGCTTCGTCATCGTATTTATCGATGATATCCTGATTTATTCCAAGTCCAAGCCGAACACGCGCAACATCTCCGTTTGGTTCTTGAACTACTCCAGGGAAACCGTCTCTATGCTAAGTTCTCCAAGTGCGAATTTTGGCTTGAAGAGGTTCTATTCCTTGGTCACATTTTCAATAGTCAAGGTATTCACGTCGATCCTGTGAAGATTGAAGCAGTTAAGAGTTGGGTTACACCAAAGAACCCGTCCGAAGTTCGTTCTTTTCTTGGATTGGCGGGTTACTATCACCGATTCATCGCTGATTTCTCAAAGATCGATGTTCCCCTCACCTCTCTTACGCACAAGGATAAACCTTTTGTTTGGGGAACCGAACAAGAGGAGGCCTTTCAAACTCTCAAACTCAAGCTCTGTAATGCTCCCGTGCTCTCATTACTGGACGGAAACGACAACTTTGTAGTCTACAGCGATGCCTCTAACCTCGGTCTCGGTTGTGTTCTCATGCAATGGGACAAGGTTATCGTGTACGCCTCTCGTCAGCTCAAGATCCACGAGATGAACTATACAACCCATGATCTCGAGCTGGGTGCAGTTGTTTTTGCGTTGAGGATTTGGCAACACTACCTTTACGGTACCAAGTGTACGGTCTTCACCGACCATAAGAGTCTACAACACATCTTTAACCAGAAAGAGCTAAATATGCGCCAGCGCCGATGGGTTGAACTTCTCAATGATTACGACTGTGAGATTCGTTACCATCCTGGCAAAGCAAACGTCGTTGCCGACGCTCTCAGTGGACGAAGCTATTTGCATAGCGTTCGTAATACTCAATCCCAGTACAATCTCAAAGCTCTTATCCGTGATGCCCAATATGCTTGTTTTACCGAACGCACTTTGAAGAAGGAAAGGATTATCAATAACGGCGAACAACTGGTGAATAAATCGAATGGTATATTCCATTATCTTGACCGAATTTGGATTCCCAAGCGCACCAATTTACGACAGATTCTACTAGCCGAAGCCCACAAATCTCGATATTCCATTCATGCCGGTGCCGATAAGATGTACAAGGACCTTCGCTACAAGTAGTGGTGGTCGGGCATGAAGAGAGATATCGCGATCTACGTTTCGAAATGCCTGACTTGCTCGAAAGTCAAGGCTGAGCATCAACGCCCCTCTGGCTTGCTCATCCAACCCAAGATCCCGATGTGGAAATGGGAGAGTATAGCTATGGATTTTATAACGAAACTTCCGCGCACGCCATCAGGTCACGACAGCATCTGGGTTATCGTTGACCGTCTTACCAAATCTGCTCACTTTCTACAGATACGGGAAGACTATAAGGTAGAACGATTAGCACGAATCTACACCGACGAAGTCATTTGTCGACACGGGACACCTCATGACATCATTTCTGATCGCGATGGTCGATTCTCCTCGGGTCTTTGGGAAATGTTTCAATCTGCTCTCGGTACTACTCTCAATCTAAGTACCGCTTTCCACCCCCAGACCGACGGTCAGACTGAACGCACGATTCGTACCCTTGAAGATATGATTCGCTCGTGTGTGATAGATTTCGGTGGTAATTGGGATTCGCATTTACCTTTAGTCGAATTCTCGTACAATAACAGTTATCACTCTAGCATTCAAATGTCACCTTTTGAGGCATTATACGGAAGAAAATGTTGATCGCCTATTTGTATGGCACAAGACCAGGGATGCGCAAATTACCGGTCCTAAGTTATTGCAAGAAACGACTGACAAAATCCTCCAAATTCGAGACAATCTCCTGAAAGCTCGGAGTCGTCAAAAGAGTTATGTTGATAGACGCCGCAAGCCCCTTGAATTTGATGTTGGCGATCACGTACTCCTAAAGGTTGCACCTTGGAAGGGGGTGATCAGATTCGGCAAGAGAGGAAAGATCACGCCGCGATATGTTGGACTCTTTAAAATTCTGGAAAGAATTGGCGAAGTGGCCTACAGACTCGAACTACCGGAGGAACTTAGTAACATCCACCCGACTTTCCATGTTTCGAACCTCAAAAAGTGTCTAGCCGACCAGGATTTACATTTCCCTCTGGAGGATCTACAAGTGGACGAAACATTACACTTCGTGGAAAAGCCTGTCGAGATCATGGATTGAGAAACCAAGAAAATCTGACGCTCACGCATTCCCATTGTGAAGGTTCGCTGGAAAGGAAAACGCGGCGACGAGTTCACCTGGGAACTCGAAAGTGATATGAAGGCTAAGTATCCACAACTGTTTGTTATGCCTGCGCCTTAAATTTCGGGATGAAATTTCCTAAAGTTGGGAAGGCTGTAACAACCCGACTTTTGGAAGTCAAGGTCAAAGGAAGAAAATATTGCTAAATGCCGGATCTGCCACTCCTTGCTTAATTATTGATTGCACTCTTTTACTTAGTAATCGACACTCTAACTCGCAGTTAATCACTAATCGACTTATCGCTAATCACATCGCTATCGCATCGCAACCTGAATTACAGGTTATGGATATTGATTTATGTGTGTGTATGATATTATGTGTTATTTGTGCATGTTTATATTTGTTGAGGTGATTAATCGCAAACGCAATCGCAACTCTATCACAACGCAATCTCATCGCAACTCTATCACAACGCAATCTCATCGCGAATTCGAAATCTAAGATTTACTTTTGTGATTATTAGTAGCTAGGTTATTTGTGTAATTAATGGGTAATACTATCGCATCGCTTACTCGCAACGCATCGCAACGCTCAACGCACAAAACGAAACGTCGAAAACCAACTCACAAAACCCATCCGATCGAATGACCATTCGATCGAATAGTCATCTGTCCGGATGACCATCTGATCGGATGGCCATCCGATCGAACTGCCCTCTGATCCGTCGCTTTACACCGCCTTTCTCCTCTCTTTCCTATAAATAGCACCTGTCACATCACTGTTCATGTGATGTGACATCTATCGTTCGACCAGCACGTTCCAGCCCTATTTTCTCTCGATTCCTCGCGATTCTTGTAAGTTTCTACCTCAAATCTTGTACTTCTATCATCTACACACACTTCTTTATCATTTTCACCATCAAATCTTAACTTCTCACCATGAAATCGGCTGATTTGGGCTGTTCTAGGGTGATGCCATCATGGGTTCTCATGAACTTCAAAGTGTGACCTCATTCCACCAAGAACCACTCAGATCTAAGAGATTTCAACACGTTTAAACACTGATTTCATCATAATCTAAACATTTTTCAAATGATTTCCACTTTTCTTCAATTTCCTCAACTTTTAACATAAAACCGGTAGGATCCAAGCTCATTCAGGCCTTCTACTCATTCTTTAGTGAAGTGTCGGTCTGAGAACGGATTACTACCAAAGAGATGGCCGACTTAACGGGTTGAACATGAATAACCGTCAAGAACAGTTAACAGATCGGACGGGGTGATTCCCATCCGATCGGATGACTTGGACTCGATGGGGTTCCGTTGTTTGGCACGTTATCATACCGTCTCAGTTAAACCGCAAAACTCTCCAAACTTAACAAATTTTTACAAGTTTTCAAAACGAACAGGTTGCTAAACGGACTGCCGTCCTATCGGTTGCTAAACATGTCACAGTGGTGATATGTGTTGCGCATTCTACAACTCGCAGTCACGTCTATGCATATTTCATTGTCGATAACCTACCTGCTTCACATTATACATGTTACATGCTGGTTATGCGTACTCGCTTTCTCTACTATTATATTACTAAACTTGTATGTTCACCTTTACACTATGTGTATTGACATCTATTTTAACGTATGTGGCAGGTGTGTAAGATGCTAGGATCGCTTGCTGTTTTGGAATCAAGCTTAGGAGAGTCTAGAAACAAACAATTAATATTTTGAGTTGTCGGAACTATGATTTGTCTTTGAGATAACTATGCCTGTAATAACTGCTTTATTTGATAAGTTATGGTGTGGGACATAATGCTAATTATTTGGTAATTTAGTTGTTATGGATTTCTCATGGACAATCTGTTTCGCTCAGTGCCGCGCCCCGATGTTTTCGCCATCGGTTGGGGTGTGACATAAAACTTGTATTGGCATAATAGATACTTGTGATTTTTAATCAATGGGGACTATGTACAGTGTTTGTATACGAAAGCCAATTGTTTGTGTTGTGTTTTTCGTTGCATCACGAATTTAGTTTTGGTTATGGCTCAAAACCGAACCGCCCCGTATATAGCCCTAAACTCACCAACCTAAGTGATATGTTTCCCGCCGCATCGTGCGAGTAAATGGCTAGTGTGTGTGTGTGTATATATATATATATGCACCACGGGTTACCTAAGTATATATTATCTATACTAACCTTGAAAAGGGCTAATGGTTTGGTATAAGCAGGTGCATATATCTTTCACTTCGAGGTGTTTACATATAAATCTATACACTTTAAAGAATCAAAGCTTTATACTACTAGAAAACTGCTGCTATTCCCACATCAATTTCTGTGGGAAATCCGTAGGTAACTGCGTTTACCCACAGATTTTCCATGAAAATGGGTTGTAGGAATTTTACTCGTGGATAATTTTTTTTGACGCATTTCCTACAAATTCTCCTACTCATTTCCCACACAAATATTTCGTTAGAATTCTCCTACACATTTCTCACGAATTAGTTTTCTTAATTTTCCAACGCATTTCCCACGAAACATTACCTTTTAAAAATTTGATGTTTAAATCAATTATATTTATTTTTATTATATATATTTTAATTTTCTTACACAATTCCTACAAATTTTTTTTTCTTCCTACACAATTCTAACGGAATGTATTCATTTTTCGTACATAGTTCCTACGGAAATATTTTTTTCCTACACAGTTCTAACAAAATGTGTTCTTGATTCCTACACAATTTCTACAAAATTAGTTTTTTTTTCCTACACAGTTCCAACAGAATGTATTATTTTTTCCCACACATTTCCTACGAATTTATCTTTGTTTCCTACACAATTCCAACGGAATGTGACGAAACCTGTTTACTCTTTTTCCTATATGTTTCCTACGGATACATTTCAAAAATAAATTAAAAAAACAAAAAATACTTGCTTTTTCCTGCTGAAAAAATGTATAATGATAAATATGATTCGGAACATAAATTTAACAAAAACAAATAACATATATTCGAAGCACATTTAAATTACAAAAGCGCCATTATTCACTAATGAATGTTAATCGCTGCTCCTCCAAAATCCAGCATGCTTGAATCCTTTACATCTTCGGTGCAATTCTTTAATATAGCATGTAGAGTTTTAACAACTTAAAATTAGTATCCAAGATAACATATCAGTATCAAATTGTTTTCTATCCTTAAAAGCGCATTACCTGTAAGGATTGAAGAAGCAGCAGCAGCAGCAACAGGGGTGGTTGCATGATTGCCAGCTGGCAATGGAGAAGAAGACAAGATTGTACTGGCTTTTGGAGCGGGGGTCTTCGGCCCGTGATCTGAACTATTGTCGTGAGAGAGCATTTCCTCGATTTAATCCAGTACTGTAGCTACCTATTAAAATAAGGTAAAAACCATTCCGTCGAAAATTTCTGATACATTTCTTACGCATACCGATTCCTACAAATTTCCGACTAATAGTTAGAATGAAAACGAATTCCGTCGGAAATTTCTGACACTTTTCCTACGCATAACAATATGTGGCTTTTTTGTCGTTTTTTTGTCACAAAACTAAGACCCTTTCTTGGTCGTCAGAATTTCGTGGGAAAAGTGTCGGCACGTTCGTAGGAAATGTGTAGGAAATTTTGGTAGAAATAGTAGCAGTTTTCTAGTAGTACTGAATCAGAAAATTGCCCCTAGTAGTTTTAGAGGGATGTCATATCGCCCCTAAAGCTTTTGTTTCTTGTATTAATAAAAAAATCGGTGGTAGTTGGCAATTTGTTAAATAATCTGGTTATAAAGTCTATTAATTTATGTTACATGTCGACATTGCAAAAAAATAGTGTGTGTCGATATCTTGGTCGATTTTGACGTTGATTTTTAGCTATACTTTTGTGGGTTTAGACGTTTGAGGATCATCCGGTTGTTCTCGTTCAAATTTAATTTCGCTCATATTTTTTAATTTGTTATCTTCGATTTTTATTCTATTATTGTCATTCATTTTGATCGACTATTCTCGCTAGGACTTTATTTTGATTCCATTTTCCGATTAGTTATGTAGAAAAGCTATGTGTGATAATTTGTGGAGATGCGAATGATTTTACCATTCACTCAAATTTTATATCTTACTTGGCTGTAGTGACACGACTTTCTTGAACATAAAAGGAAAGAAAATGGTAAAAGTTTTCTATTTTTATTCGGAAAAAATGACCAAGTGAGATGAGGATTTATAGAAACACTTTCCTACTTTTTCTCTCACTCGCACAAAATGTCTCATGCCTTCTTCTCTGTCCTTCCACACAAACTCTTCTCATTTAGATCATCATTTTGCGATTACACTTCCTGAAACTCATCTGGTCCGGTTCCACTTAACATAATTTCGAGTACAATAGATCAAAAGAATGTCTTCACAAGGACCTCTAATCTATAGTTTTGTCGCTAGAGAGACAGTGATCCTAGCTGAGTACACCGAGTTCACCGGGAATTTTCAAAGCATTGCTGCCCAATGTCTTCAGAAACTCCCCACCACCAACAACCGGTTCACGTATAACTGCGATGACCACACGTTTAACTACCTCGTTGAGCAAGGATTCAGTGAGTTCAATGTTGTTTGTGAAATAATTTCTTGGTAGTTTTCTGATCTGTGTTTGTCGTATATCGTTGTTTGGATTTATCGGTCCTTCGACTGATGATAGACGTACGCCTTATGGTGGTCAGTGTTTACAATCAATATCATAACATTAACATGTTTGTTTGAAAATAATCATCACTTGTATATCATTTTGTTGTTTAGATTTGGAAGAAATGTTTGCATTATAATTTGACATTACAACATGTTAACGTGTGAACAATCTTGATGTTTTATTAAGATGATAACCATTTTATGAATAAGATTGTTTGATCAATGGTTGCACACATTTGATTATGAAATCTATGATCCCAAAAAAAAAAAAAACTGTAAAAACCATGCCACACATTAATTCATTTAGAGTTCAGTTGTATATTGGAGATTACTTATAATCGCGATAAGTTCTAATTACTTCATTTGGCTTATGCAGCATACTGTGTTGTCGCGGTTGAGTCTGCAGGAAGGGAGCTTCCCATTGGCTTCTTGGAGCGTATTAAGGATGATTTTTATAATAAATATGGGGCAGGCAAAGGCCAAACTGCTGGTGCAAAGGGCCTGAACAAAGAGTTTGGGTAAATATGTATACACAGATCTTATATAGAACTTTTAAGAAATGTGTTATTTTTAAAACCATTGATAAAGTGTTATTTTTAATACCATTGATGATAAACGGGTACGTTCTTTATTTGATTTTGGGGTTATCATTATTCAAGATATTGACAAACCCATAATTTATATTATAAAGATAAAGACCCATCTGTCTTTATATAACCGGGTTTATATGTTCTTTTCGTGACTGTTTTTGTGATTACAGATCGAAACTGAAAGAGCATATGCGCTACTGCGTCTCACATCCAGAAGAAATTAGCAAGATTGCTAAGGTCAAGGCTCAAGTTACTGAAGTCAAGGGAGTGATGATGGAGAACATAGAGAAGGTAACTTTGCGGTTTTTAGCATGCTTGGTTTAATGTTCCTTTCTGAACAAAAAAGAATTTGTTGTTTATGTAATCAAAAGATTCTACATGACGTTCGATTCATATTTTGTTGCGTATAGGTACTTGATCGCGGAGAGAAGATTGAACTACTTGTTGATAAGAGCGACAACCTTCGCAATCAGGTTATTTAGTTTAATGTTTCAACCTCCTTATGAAGGTACAAAACATGTTTTGTCTAATTTGCTAATACTAACTTGATTGTTTGATCTTATATCATGTTTAGGCACAAGATTTCAAGAAACAAGGAACCAAGATGAAGAGGAAAATGTGGATTCACAATATGAAGGTGAAACTCGTAATATTTGGTATCGTTATTGCGTTGTTGCTGATCATTATTCTCTCAGTCTGCCCTGAATTCAAATGCAATTAAAATGTTCCCTTTCTACAAGGCGCAATTACAGTTTTCTTCTGGTTTGGGTATCCACTTCCCTACCTGCTAAGCTTTAGGTCCATGGGTCCATAGGATTTGTTATTTACGGTAAAGAAAACTTTTGGCATCCTTAGAAGCTTATTTAGCAAAGCTTTGATAAATCAGTGCATTTTGTCATTGTCACTGATCGGATTTATTCTGCATTTTCTTTATGGCCACGATTATAATAAGATCATGTTCCTTAAGAAAAAATACGTACATAACAGATATGGTTAGATCTACTTCAAGTTTTCGTAAAACATGATGTTAGATTTTGATATGTGTTCATAATCAAATAATGATGAAAATGATAGAAGTGATCATTTTGATGGTACAGAAGGTCTCAAAATAGTTTCTTGTATGACAAAGTTGGATGTAATGGCTTGTCCTAGATCGGTCACATGTCGATGTTATAAAGACATAGAAAACCATAATTTATAAATATTAAGAGATTCAACATCTAAAGCATGCAATGGAATTTCAAAAGAGTTAATCGATTGTACATTACATATAATAATTAAATGGTTCTTTAATTATTGCTCTAGTAACCCATAAAACTAGTAGTGGATGACGGAAATAGCAATAAGGGTAACAATCTTTCCAATATAATATAAAAACGACACTCTCAAGTGCGTCCGAGGAGACATTGTGGTAGGATCAGACCGCCACGCATGTGTTGCTGCACATGTAATTGTAGGAACAATATAACAGAAGGGGTGATGCATTTTATGATTTTATCCTTTCATTTTCTAAACCGTACGAGTATGAATATGAAAATTCAATAAAAATAAATCCCAGTTTCCACCAAATAAAATCCAATAGAAAAGGTTTCGTTCATGCATATTATCAAACACTTAAAGAACGGTATAAAGTTCTTGATCACATACAAAAACTATAGGCAGAAAAATGTAAATAAAAGCACACCCACATAAAACAGAAGTTTAAACCTTACTGTTGACAATTTACAAACTCATATTGTCAACAAGCCTTTTATTCACAACCAATAATTAAAACACTACTTAGGCCGAACCTCAATACCTTCCACAATAAGGCCTCCTTTATATTCATGATGCTCCTGAAACCCCATCTCAATTTCACCTTCATCTCCATTATCATAGTAAAATTCACCCAATTTGATCTCCATCCATCCATCGCTTCTCGGTGTCTGAGTGTGTGCCTGTGCCCGTGG
This sequence comes from Helianthus tuberosus, assembly GCA_030545235.1. Taxonomy (NCBI): domain Eukaryota; kingdom Viridiplantae; phylum Streptophyta; class Magnoliopsida; order Asterales; family Asteraceae; genus Helianthus; species Helianthus tuberosus. Next base: position 16,943 of record JARYGA010060928.1, read on the forward strand.
CCGTCCGCGTGTCCGTGGTAGTTGAAGATAAACATTAGATGTCTCATTTCTTACTCCGCCAAAGGTAAGTATAGTTTTTCCAAGCGCAGAAAGTCCCCACGAATCCCTAGTGACTCGAAAGACAAGATATGCTACATATGTTGTCTTTGGGGACAACATTGCACTTGCTATTCTGCCTTGGATATCAAGCCACCATACACATCTAAGTATGCCTACCTCCGCAAACCTGCATCAATAGTTATACATGTATATAAGTTTGGGCCTTTTGGTTTAGATCATATTTGTGGACAGTGGTGGACCAAGTATCTTTAATTATGATAGTAGATAACACGTGGTCCGCCACTTTTGTATAAATCCTAACATCACAGAGGGAGAGAGACCTTGATTCTGTTGAATGACCCCATTCCCAGTAACGAGTGTCGCCACCCCACGCAATTGATAAGTTTCTCGCCCCCAACATATAGCATTTTCTCCCACTCTCCCTGTCTAGCTTCAGACCCTATTTACAAGATCATATCTTACATGAGCAACTAACAATTGCAAATGAATAAGATGCATGTTAGAGTCGTTTTGTCTACGGGCGTTCATTATTCGGTTTCAATCTGAAAACTGAACTGGGCCATAACTGTTTGAAATTGAACCGGATTTACATAGCCCATAACAATTATCCCACTCTTATTTAACCCAACCAAATTACAGCTTTTCGGTTCAGTTGTGAACCTCCTTAATTCAGTTCCAAACTAAAGAAACTAAATTTGTGGTGAGTTTTTAGGCTTGGGCCCAAGTTTTTATTTTTATTTTTTAAATATATATATATGCATCGTTCAATCCAATTTTTGTTGTGGCCTTCTGGGTCCAAAAATATTCGATCTTATTCAAGCCTCACTTTAACTTTATCCTATTTTTATATACATAGTCCAATCCTACTTTAAGGAACTCATTTTTTATCACCACTCACTCACAGAAATCATAGATCCGCCAGCCACTCTTTATAAAATGGGGCCTTGAGTCTTTACTTTATCTTGTGCCTCAAAATATTTGAAATTTGTAGATCTAAAAGAAACAACGTAGGTAATCTATTACCATAAGGTGGCTTTGTTAAACAAATATTATAATTGACTTAGATCACAAATCAATTAAAGTTGTTTGACTTACCAAATAACCGCGATCAAGGATGATATACGACTCGGATAAGCGGTGGTAGAGTTGCTTTTTAGACTCATAAACTACTGGGGAAACCGCCCTCGCGATGATTTCATGGTAATCCGGTGGCAGAAACCGGTCCCAAACGGCATCAGAATCTGCCGCTGAATGGAATGCTTTGGATATCGAAGCAGCTCTGCAGGCATCACGAGGTGACGTGATGGAGAGTATGTCAGTCACGCAGCCTTCCGGCAGATCCGAGAAACTAGGGACGTTGTCGGATTCAGTCATTCTTCTCTCTATGGTTGCGTTGCGTATACTCAACAAAGTAAGAAACATAACCTTCGTTCAACGGGAATAACAAATTTAAATAAACTTACAAGTCTACGTCAACGGTACCATTTTATTCATTTGTTCCACTGTTTAAAACCTTCTCACTAAGTTTCCTCCTATTTTATTTTCTCGGTCTATTTTTTTTAAAGTTTCACCTAAAATTGTCAATTTTTTTTTGACTAAAGTGTCATTTTGGTCCCCAAGGTTTGGTCGTTTTTGCCATTTTAGTTTAAAACTCAAACCTTTTAAATCTGGGTCCCTGTGGTTTCACTTTTATTACCATTTTGATCCAAAAATCAAATCACCTCTTATTTGGCTATTTAAATCTGGTTATATTATCGTTTACTTCAGGGGCAAAATGGTCCATTTCAATTTATTATAAAATATTATTAATTAAATTAATTATATTAAATATCATTTACCCTATAAAACCTTTACCCAGTTCGGGGGTGTTTGGCTTAGCTTATTTGTGACTTATAATAAGTCCTTTTCACTGTTCAATAAGCTAGAATTTCTTGCTTATTGACTTATTGCCTCACATACACACATTTCCCAAACACTTCAATAAGTCATTTTCACCCATTTTCACTGTTTAATAAGTCAATAAGTTGAAATACAAGCTAAGCCAAACACCCACTTCATCTCCTTTATTTCTCCCCACACCCAAACCCTTTATCATTCAAACGCCAATCTTTTAACTCCTTTTTGGTAATAACCAACTTTGTACCCTGAAATACAACATCACTTGCAGGTGAACACGAGCATTCGAAGCAGATTTCACATCATCACAACCAAACCCAGCTGCTTTAGTACTGGAACTCATCATCGAACTCGAACTGCTTCCTCTATTCGAACTAGAACAACAATCTGAATTCGACTGAGCCGAACCACCAAAACGAGCACCGTCTTCACTTATCGAATGCATTTGCAGGTTCAGGTTCTCCATTGTGGTAGCATTTGTACCCTTGTTTACCGGACCTAACATCATGATATCAACAACCGGGAGCATCGGTGTAAGCCGAGGAATCGTTCTCGCAATCAGGTACCCATCCCAAGAGGCTCGATGTTCATCTAACGAAAACAGTGGATCTTCAACAGACAACCGATGTGCATCGATTGAAAACATAGGTTCGTATCGCAAGATCTTCTACCAAATCCATAATCTCCTACCTCAGATTGAGTATCCCTAATTTTTTATAACTGCCCTAATTTTGACCTCGTTGACTCAATTCCCCCATTGATGCATCTACTTTGCTTCTCTACTCATCCAAGAACACATACCCCTGATGAGGACTAGGGATTAGGGTTTGGGTGTGGGGAGAAATGAAGAAGATGAACTGGGTAAATGTTTTATAGGGTAAATGATATTTAAAATAATTAATTTAATTAATAATATGTTATAATAAATTGAAATGGACCATTTTGTCCCTGAAGTAAAAGACAAAATAACCAGATTTAAATAGCCAAATAAGAGGTGATTTGATTTTTGTACCAAAATGGCAATAAAAGTGAAACCACAGGGACCCAGATTTAAAAGGTTTGAGTTTTGGACTAAAATGGCAAAAGTGACCAAACCTCAGCGACCAAAATGGCAGTTTACTCATTTTTTTTTACTTAATCTTATCTTACACAATAAGAAGACAACTATTATATTAAAAAGAAAGAATTGTGTTATATTTGTATTGAAGTTTTGGTTCGTAAGTTTGAAATTATATCTTAGTTTTTTACAGCTATTAATATTTGAGTGAAGTGTAAAGAGAGTAAAGTACAAAAATCGTCCTTTATGTATATTACTAATTACAAACTGTGTTATTTGTCTTTAATAAGTACAAAAACCATACTCGATGTTTGCAAACCCTTGCACATTATGTCCTTTAGCCCTAACCTAGTTAGTTTTTATGGTTAAATATGACCAAATGGACCCCACATGAGGGTGTTTTGGTCGTTTTACCCTAAATACTAAACATTCCCATTATCTACAACATTGTCGTTTCCGGTTTCCTTTTCAGCACCGTGACGTCCAACCGTCTTCTCCCCTTCCATATCTCTAAACCTCTGCAAATACACCTTTAATGGCTCAACGTAATCCTCAAACCCTAACGTCGTCATCGCCCAAAGCAAATCGTCTCCGCTGATCGTCTTCCGTTTCTCTCGCTGAACTTATCGGAAGCTACCTGTTCTCGGAGTGAGTGATCGTGGTGGCCTCCGCTGGATTCGTTGTCGGAATCTGCCATTGTTTCTTCGTGTACGGTTTAAAGTTGAAAGTTGAAATCCTAGGGTTTTGACTCGATGCTATTACAGTATCACCGATAAATTATATGAAAACCTAGGGTTTTTACTGGATGATATCACAATAATCACCGAAAAACTTTCTTCTAGATGAAATTCTGTGGGAAAACAATCAAACACTTAAATTATGCTAACGATTATACCTCCGAAGCAGATGCCGTGAGTGAAATGACGGTTAATTGAACATCCGATGACCGAAACACGTGGGTGGTGGTGGTGGTGGAAGGTTCTGATGGTGGTGGTGACGGTGGTGGTGGAAGGCGGTGATGGTGGTGCATTGGTGGTGGCGATGGTGGTGGTGGGTTGGTGTTGGCGGTGGTGGAAGGTTGTGATGGGTAGAGTGAGGATCTCTGTGTGTGTATATATAGATATATATTTCAAGATATAATTATTATATTTATTATCTTTTATAATTATCTAATTTAGTATTTAGGGGAAAATGACTAAAATACCCTCATGTGGGGTGTATTTGGTTAGACTTAACCATGAAAACTAACTAAGTTATGGGCTAAATGACGTAACGTGCAAGGATTTGTAAACATCGAGTACGTTTTTTGTACTTTTTGAAAACAAAGGACAAACTTTGCAATCTAGTGTTAACATAAAGGATGAGTTCCGTAATTTACTCTTGTAAAGATTGTCCTTTATCTTTATACCTATTTGTAGATGGTGTCTTTTATGTTTAAAATTTACGAATTTTGTACTTATTGTTTCAAAATCTTGCACCGTATGTCCTTTAACCCTAACCCAATTAATTTTTTCTCTTAAATTTGATCATGTGCACATAAGGATATTTTTGTCATTTAACCTTTAACAGAACTAATTACGTTAATAACTTCAAAAAACAAAAGCTTTAAATACATAAAAAGTTTTAACAAATATATACTTACTATCCAGCCCACCATAAACCATCTTCTACCACCATCCATAAACCATCTACCACCACATCCAGCCCACCGCCACCACTTACCACCACATGCTGCCACCACCTCCCAACCAGTGGTGAAGCTTGACGTTTTCGACAGGGGGGAGGTGTCACACCCCAACCGATGGCGGAATCATCGGGGCGCGGCACTGAGCAAAACAGATTGTCCATGAGTATCCATAACAACTATTAGTTACCAGATATTTAAACGTCATGTCCCATACCATAACATATCTGAATAAAACAGTTATTACAAATAATTGTCTCAAAAACAAACACTGTTCCGACAACTCAGATTTAGCGTGACATAACTAGACCCCTATCTTGATTCACCAAAGCACAGTATTCCTAGCATCTTAGGCACCTGTCACATACGTTAAAATAGGGGTCAATACACATAGTGTAAAGGTTAGCATACAAGTTTAATAGTATAATAGTAGCGAAAGCGATTTACGCATAACCAACATGTAACACGTAATAATGCGAAGCTAGTAGGTTATCGACATTGAAATATGCACAGACGTGACTGCGAGTTGTAGAGTGCGCAACACATATCACCACTGTGACACGTGAAGAAATACCCTTAGAAACCCCCGTCCATGACAAGTGTTGAGTCCAAACTATAATACTATCGTTGCTAAGGTGTTAGGCAACAATCACTGTGTAAACATAACATACAAGCATTCATCGAATAACATGCAGAGCGGTTAGCGTATAAAAGTATTTGCGTTGTGTGATAGATGTGATTTGATATAAGTAACGTATGTAACACCCAAAAGTGCTTAAAGCAAAAAGGGATCGAGTATACTCACAGCGATGGTAGTTAATGGATTGAAGGGAGCACTAGAGTGAGCCTAAGTACAGAACGATAGCATAAGATATAAGCGACACATTTTAACGATGCGAAGTGATTAGGTTTCGAAGTGCCATCCGAACGGATGGCAATCCGATCGGATGGTCATCCGTTCGGATGGCCATTCGATCGGTGTGCCACTCGTTTGGGATGGATGTGTTTGTGTATGATGGCTTTGATATTTTTTTTTGTAGCATTTTAAAATCAGAGAAGTATCTCTACCTTTCAGGTCATCCGGTCGAACGGTCGTTCGATTGGAAGGCGATCCGTTCAGCGAGACATCTCTCAGAAAACAATAAGTGTTGGAGACCAAGTGTCATTCGATCGGATTGTCGTTCGATCGGATGGCAATCCGATCGGACGACAATTCGTTTGCGTGACTGGTTCGTTTTCAAAATTGTTAAGTTTGAAAGTTTGTGGTTTGGTCGAGACGGTATGATACAATTTGAACAACAGGAACTCCATCAAGCCTAAGTCATCCGATCGGACGGGAATCACCCCAATCTGACCAGTCAACTGTTCTTTGATGGTTTGTTTATGTTCAACCCAGAATCGGTCGTCTCTTTGATAGAAATCAGATCTTGAACCGACACTTCACTATGAAGCGAGTGGAAGGCCTGAACGAACTCCGTTTCTATCGGTTTTAAGTGCATTGAGTGTAAAAGAGTTGAGTGTAAAAGAGTTGAAGGAAAGTTAGAAACCATCTTTCAATCCTTCTATCCTTGAAAATGTTTAGATTTATGCGGAAATAGTGTTGAATCATGTGGAAATCACTTGAATCTGAGTTATTCTTGGTGGAATGAGGCCAAAACTTGAGGTTCGTAAGAACTTCATGACGACATCATCCTGGAACACCTCAAATCCGCTGATTTCACGGTTAAAAGTAATGATTCAAAAGTGAAAATGATGAAGAAGTGAGTGTAGATGATAGATGTATAAGATTTGAGGAGGAAACTTACAAGAATCATGAGAAATTGAGAGAAAAGCGAGTTTGAGCATGCTGGTCGAGTGGGAGTTGTCACATCACTGTCTGTGATGTGACAAGGGGTATTTATAGGGTTTCTAAAAGAGGGAAGAGCGCACACGAGTGACGGATCGGATGGCAATCCGATCGGATGGTCATTCGATCGAGTGGCTCCGGCGAGTTGGTTTTCATGTTTTCGTTTCGTGCATTGAGTGTTGCGATGCGTTTCGAGTAAGCGATGTGATAATATTACCCATTAGGTACACAAGTAACCTAACTACTAAATATGACAAAGTAATTCGTAAATCTCGAGTTTGTGATGAGATTGCGTTGCGATAGAGTTGTGATTGCAATTAAACACCTCAACATAATCATAACATGCACAAGTAACACATAATGGCATACACACACGTAAAACAATATCCAGAACACATAATTCGTATTGCGATGGGATTAGTGGTAAGTCGATTAGTGATTAACTGCGATTAAGTAGCGATTCATTAACATGTACTCCACATAATACAACTAAAGGGATTCAAATTAGAGTATCGATTACAAGTCAAAGACTACAATCACTAATTAAGTAAGGGGTGACAGTTCGGAATTAGCAATCTTTTCTTCCTTTGACTTTGACTTTGACTTTGACTTGTACTTTGACTTTGAATTTGACTTTGACTTTCAAAATGCGGGTTGTTACAGCCTCCCCTACTTTAGGAAATTTTGTCCCCAAATTTAAGAAGCAGGCGTAACAAACAGTTGTGGGTATTTCGCCTTCATATCACTTTCGAGTTCCCAGGTGAACTCGGCGCCGCGTTTGCCTTCCCAACAAACCTTCACGACGAGAATGCATGAGCGTCGAAGTACCATGGTCTCTTAGCCCATGATCTCGACAGGCTTTTCCACGAAGTGTAATGTTTCGTCCACTTGTAAATCCTCAAGAGGGACATGTAATTCCTGGTCGGCTAAACACTTTTTGAGGTTCGAAACATGGAAAGTCGGGTGGACATTACTCAGTTCCTCTGGTAGTTCGAGTCTGTAGGCCACCTTGCCAATCATTTCCAGAATTTTAAAGGGACCAACATATCGAGACGCGAGCTTTCCTTTCTTGCCGAATCTGATCACCCCCTTCCAAGGTGCAACCTTCAGGAGTACGTGAACGCCAACGTCAAATTCAAGGGGCTTGCGGCGTCTATCGGCGTAACTTTTCTGACGACTCCGAGCTTTTAACAGATTATCTCGTATTCGGAGGATTTTGCCAGTCGTTTCTTGCAACAGCTCGGGACCGGTAATTTGCTCGTCTCCGATCTCGTGCCATACAATAGGCGATCGACATTTTCTTCCGTATAATGCCTCAAATGGTGCCATTTGGACGCTAAAGTGATAACTGTTATTGTACAAGAATTCGACTAAAGGTAAGCGTGTGTCCCAATTACCACCGAAATCTATAACACACGAGCGAAGCATGTCTTCGAGGGTACGAATCGTGCGTTAAGTTTGACCGTCGGTCTGGGGATGGAAAGCGGTACTTAGATTGAGAGTAGTACCGAGAGCAGATTGAAACGTTTCCCAAAGACGCGAAGTGAATCGACCATCGCGGTCAGAAATGATATCACGAGGTGTCCCGTTTCGACAAATAACCGCGTCGGTGTAGATTTGTGCTAATCGTTCTACCTTATAGTTTTCCCGTATCGGTAGAAAGTGAGCAGATTTAGTCAAACGGTCAACGGTAACCCAGATGCTGTCGTGACCTGATGGCGTGCGCGGAAGTTTCGTTATGAAGTCCATGGCTATACTCTCCCATTTCCACATAGGAATCTCGGGTTGTTCGAGTAAGCCAGAGGGGCGTTGATGCTCGGCCTTGACTTTCAAACAAGTCAGGCATTTCGAAACATAGATAGCGATATCCTTCTTCATGCCCGGCCACCAGTACTAGTAGCGCATGTCCTGGTACTTCTTATCGGCACCAGGATGAATGGAATATCAAGACTTGTGAGCTTCGTCTAGCAGAATTTTTCGTAAATTGGTGCACTTGGGAATCCAAATTCGGTCTAGATAATGAAATATACCGTTCAATTTATTCACCAGTTGTTCTCCATTATTGATGATCCTTTCTTTCTTAAGAGTGTGTTCGGTAAAACAAGCATGTTGAGCGTCACGGATAAGAGCTTTGAGATTGTGCTGGGCTTGGGTATTACGAATGCTATGCAAATAGCTTCGTCGACTGAGAGCATCTGCAACGACGTTTGCTTTGCCTGGGTGGTAACGAATCTCGCAGTCGTAATCGTTGAGTAGTTCTACCCACCGACGTTGGCGCATACTCAGCTCCTTTTGGCTAAAGATGTGTTGTAGGCTCTTATGGTCGGTGAAGACCGTACACTTGGTACCGTATAGGTAGTGTCGCCAAATCTTTAGCTCAAAAACAACTGCACCAAGCTCGAGGTCGTGTGTGGTATAGTTCTTCTCGTGGATCTTGAGCTGACGAGACGCGTAAGTGATAACCTTGTCTCATTGCATGAACACACAACCGAGACCGAGGTTAGAGGCATCGCAGTAGACTATGAAGTCGTCGTTTCCGTCGGGTAGAGTGAGCACAGGAGCATTGCAGAGCATATGCTTGAGAGTTCGAAAGGCGGTCTCCTGGTCAGTTCCCCAAACAAAAGGCTTGTCCTTGTGCGTGAGAGAGGTAAGCAGTACGCCGATTTTAGAGAATCCTTCGATAAATCGGCGATAGTAGCCCGCTAATCCGAGAAAAGAACCGCCTTCAAACGGGTTCTTGGGTGTAACCCAGCTCTAAACTGCTTCAATCTTCGCAGGATCGACATGAATACCTTGACCATTGACAATGTGACCAAAGAATTAGACCTCCTCAAGCCAGAATTCGCACTTGGAGAATTTGGCATACAGGCGGTTTCCCTGGAGTAACTCAAGAACCAAACGGAGATGTTGCGCGTGTTCGGCTTTTGACTTGGAATAGATCAGGATATCATCGATGAATACGATGACGAAGCGGTCAAGATAGGGTTTGCACACGCAATTCATTAGATCCATAAAAACTGCGGGAGCGTTGGTTAAACCAAAAGGCATAACAACAAACTCATAATGACCATAGCGGGTTTGAAAAGTGGTTTTAGGTTTATCTTCCTCTTGTATGCGTAGTTGGTGATAGCCTGAACGTAAATCAGTCTTTGAGAAACACGTGGCACCTTGTAGTTGATCAAACAAATCATCGATTCAAGGCAAGGGATATCGATTCGTGATGGTAAGCTTATTCAATTCCCTGTAATCGATGCACATCCGGAACGATCCGTCCTTCTTTTTTACGAAAAGGGTAGGCGCGCCCCAAGGAGAGGTGCTAGGGCGAATAAAACCTTTATCAAGTAGTTCCTGGAGCTGACTCGAGAGTTCGCGCATTTCAGAAGGAGCGAGACGATAAGGCGCTCTAGCAACAGGATTTGCCCCAGGAATGAGGTCAATTCGGAAATCGATATCACGAGCGGGAGGTAAACCAGGTAAATCATCAGGAAAAATGTTAGGAAAATCACAAACAACAGGTACTTCTTCCATCATCTTTCCTTTCTTTTCCTTCTCCGCTACTACGATGTGTGCCAAGAAAGCTTGGTATTCCTTGCGGAGATACTTGCTAGCTTGGACACACGACATGAGTTGTAACTTCTTCGGAGCGACTTCACCATAAACACACAATTGATCACCATTTGCGAGAGAGAAACGAATCATCTTATCGAAGCAAACAATTTCAGCATGATTCTCCCGAAGGAAATCCATACCTACGATGATGTCAAAGCTACTGAGTTGCGTTGGGATGAAATTAATCGGGAAAACATGACCATTGAGATCAAGAGTACAGTCGCGTAGAACGGAACTGGCGGTGTCAGTTCTTCCCGTGGCAACTTCTACGTCGAAGGTTGATGGGAGGTTAACGCGCTTACGGTTTAGGAGCCTTTCGAATTCGAATAATGCAAAACAGTTATCGGCTCCAGCATCAAATAAACACAAAGCATATATACCATTCACGAGAAAGGTTCCATTAACCACGTTGTTGTTTGCTGGAGCCTGGCGGGCGTTGATGTTGAAGACTCGACCGCGGGCTGCTTGCTGTGCTGGCTGCTGCTGCTGCTGCTGCGGTTGCTGTTGTGGTGCTGGCTGCTGCTGTGGCTCTTGCTTCACCACTCTGTTTGGGCAGACGTTTGCGAAATGGTTAGGGTCACCACACGTAAAACAAGCTCTTGCATTGGCAACGGAAGCATGAGCTGCTTGCTGTCCTTGCGGAGCTGGTAGAGCAGGAGCTTGAACTGGAGCTGGAGCTTGGCGAGGACCGGTACAGCAGTTAGTGGTGAAGTGGCCGTACAGGTTGCAGTGAACGCAAAACCAGCATGCGACACCAACCGGGTGATGATAAGTACAAGTAGGGCAGAGCGGATGTGGGCCAGTATAGGCACGCTTTGCTGGCGGTGCATTGGCCTCAGGCGCCGCTACTGGGCGGTGTTGAGGCTGCGGTTGGGCGGGTACGGTTTGGAGTGGCGGGGCAGTTATTGCACAGTTCTTGTTGCTGGAGCTGCTGTTCTTTCTCTTGCGACGTGAGAGCTTTGAAGACTACGGTGCGGTGGTAGTTTCGACGGTGGGAGCAGCGGTGACTTGATTAAGACTCTTGGCAGCTTTATCGAAATAACCAGCCCTGACTCGCTTATCATTGATCTCAGTAGTGAGCAGGTATGTTTCCTCAATAGTTGTTGTTTTTGCAGCTTGCACAAAGTCTACGACACAATCCGACAGAGCGCGGATATACTTCTTGATCGTAATCTCGGGGGTAGTAACTTGATCGGGACAGATAAGACTCAGCTGCTTGAAGCGAGCAGTTAAACCAGTGTTATCTCCACCATCCTGCTTGATATGCCAGAACTCGTCCTCCAACTTTTGGAGCTCGTGGGTACAATCACTAATTAAGTAAGGAGTGACAGATCGCAATTAACAATCTTTTCTTCCTTTGACTTTGACTTTCAAAATGCGGGTTGTTACAGGAGGGGTCGAAAACGTATATACCTAAAAATTTCTATACGAAAACTACATATATAATACTACTAAGCGAAAAGTTCGAGGGGTCAGGCGCCCCTCCGGGCCCCTTTAAAGCTATGCCATTGCTCCTAACCGTAACCAACCAGCAACAACTAACAATCAAACCCATCCATCTCTCTCTATCTCTTAAACCCCAGAAATAGTTCCTCTATCAACATCCATATCAAATCCCCCATCAAAATCACTAGATTAACACAAGAACACTCAAATTAAAGTTAAAACCCAAATCAAATAAAAAACATAAAATGCACAATTACCTATTAAATCTCAACATCTTAACAATAACCCGTCTTGCATTGTTTGTAAGTCACAGATCTGGGGTCGGGGTTCTGTCATATCGACGACTGAGATGAAGGCAGCGGCGTAGATGAGGTGGTTCTGGTTGGGTGGTCACTTGGAGATGGTGGTGTATGGCGTTTTGATGGTGACGAAGGGGTTAAGGTGCACGTTGGCAACGGTGTGGGGATGGTGGTAGTGGAGTCATGATTGTGTGATGTTGAAATCATGTAGATGTCTCATCTATTCCGCGGTGTTTTGCAAAGAAGTATAGCAGCAGATCGTGTGCATTGTGGGGATGATGATGGTAAGTTTTAAACCCCAATTCGGTAATCATTGATTGGGTCAGTTTTTAAGGAAAATCGATTTGAGTTTTACAGAATCAAGTGAAATTTTAGTTGGTGACAATTGTGGTTTGATGGTGATGTTGGAAAGTGGTGGCTAGAGGTGGTTGTTGGTGGTTAATGGTGGAGGTGGAGGAGAGGCAGAGAAAGAAAGAAAGAGAGAAGGGTTAGAAAGAGAGAGCTAGAGAGAGAAGCAGATATGGTTGTTGTTTATGTACACATATACATATATT